>SNQJ01S0058271.1:8519-23747 GCA_010110895.2 Picea sitchensis
TAATTTAATTCTGGCCCTTTCATTATAACTGCTGGGGCCGACTTCTTATTCTGCACATTGTAATTATCCGATGACCAATCCGCAAAAGGGGATTTGGTCCTTATACAATTATCGACTTGATTAATCCTCAATGGGGATTAATCTAATAATAAAAATAATAATAATGACATGATTAATCCACAATGGGGATTTAATCCAATAACAAAATAATAAGAATGCTCTTCGCAGTTACATTATTTCAACAAATCTGCCCACTGAAAAGGTGCGCTCAAGCTGCCAAAATATGTGTTAGCGTAGGGCGCACTTCCCTAGATAGTTTTTGGTCAAAAAATCTTCTTCAGTAAAAATACCTAATTTCCTTATACGACAATAATGACAATTTTAGATAGCCAGTGAAAGGTTCTCTATTCAGTCAAGCTCTGAAACCATGTTAAGATTTAGTGTTTTTATTAGGTTATTTCCAAATTACATGAGAATTCAATGAATTTCCAAAACAACAACATAAATAGGATCATTGAAAGAAACATAATCACAAGGTATACAACATTTTATCCTGGGAAACCCTCATGGGGGGAGAAAAACCAACAAAAAATTCCTCAGTAATAGATTGTCAATACAATGCCAAGACTAAGACCAAAAAACCAAGTATAAAATAGGACTGAGCATGCGCCTCTCTTCTCCTTCCTCCTGCAACTGCAACTGCCTTCAAAACATGCGCACTAGATGAGTGAGTGTGAGAGTGAACAAGTGAGGCGCCATCCTCACATATATATACTCGTTGAGGAGGCACTAGGGTCATGTCTCTTCACTTAGTAGGGCCGACTTCTTCTAGGAGTGGTTAAAACCACTTTATAAATCCCAGGGGACGAATTCACAAATACCACCATATAAATATGGTTTGACCAATCCACAAAAGGGTATTTGGTCTTATACAAGACCCAACATGATCAATCCACAAAAGGGGATTTGATATATAAGATAATAACTCAAATATAATTAGAATATTCTTCAAAGTTACAATATTTCAACAATTCCTTAACTGGAAATAGAAAACCATCGGCAAAATCCATGTGCCGAAAAACCGCCCAACAATGGACACGAAAAACGAGGCAAAAATGTGACACGTTTACTAAGGAAAAAATATTCTCAAGGGAGTTTCCCCCGAACCCTTGAAGGGGGTGACTAGCGGGCCCCCCTATGCGCCCGACGCAACATAACAAACACTAATACTAGCCATGCAAAGAATATAACACATACCCAACAATGTTGTTATGGTACATGCATGGTGATAATAGTATGCGATATGGTACATATTGGTGATGTTATGGTACATTGATTAGAAGCATTATTGGCTATCTTGGTATCTGGTTTGGTTACATGTTATGGTGCATACTGTAGGCTTAGTATATTGTGAGGTTGCATCTTGGTAATATTGAGGAGCATGTTTGATGCATGTTTTTGAAGGTTTTGGTATATGACTTGAGTCACATCATTGGATGCATGATACATGTTGGTTAAGGTATACTTGTTGAGATACATTGCTGGTGCAATTATTGGTTTATTGGTATATTGGTATATGGCATGATATGGTATATGATTGGTACATAGTATGGTGTTTATTTCCATGGTTGATGTGCATGGTTGGAACATGGTTTGGTACATGGTATGGTACAAACATATATCTTGTGATGGTATGTTAATGATCTTGGCACATTCTTGGTAGAGGCATGTGTTGGTGATTTTGGACATCTAGTTGAGAGGTGTCTTTGGTATATGATCCATGTGAGAGGATCTGGTTGGATAGGTTGATCAGTGATAGGTTGGATATAGTGATAGGTTACAGGTTGATGTGACAGAGGATGTGACAATGATAGGGGCAATGACAGTGGCAGTGATAGTGGTAGTGATTGTTTTAGTTACAATTGGTCTACACTTATATTTCAGGGCAGTAGAACGGGGCAAGGAAAGGGGGTTGTAGCCTCCTTCTGGTTGGAGTCAGATAATCAGGGAGTTGTAGCTTCCTTCAGGTTGGAGCCTGAGAATCGGGAGGGTTGTAGCCTCTTTCTGGTTGGAGCCAAAGAATTTAGGGAGTTGTAGCTTCCTTCAGGTTGGCGCCTAAGAATAGGGTGTTGAATCCTCCTTCTAGTTTCATCTAGATAATTTGGAAGTTGGTTCTTCCTATGAATTAATTCTTGATATATATAAGAAAGAATTCAACGGTTTTCTCCCATTTGGGTTTCCACGTAAATACTGGTGTACTGTGTATTTGATGTGATGTTGCTAATGATTATATGATCATTATATATTGAATGAAAACATAGATGATACATTCATGATAATTTTTTCAACATTGTTGTTAAAGTGAAAGAATATATATTGTGGTTAAAAGTGGTATAAAGTGCTCATACTGATTCACCCCCCCCGGTCTCAGTATTCCAACAACCATATATTAGGACATTCTAGATGATGAGGCAGGTGTGGTGATTCTAGAGGAAACCATACCTCTTATGGAGGACATTCTTATTCCATAATAACAAGGTGAAGAAATGCATAACAATCATTAAAAGGTAATTGTATTAATCAATAACAATAGCACCCACAATTTGATTCATCATCACATTATGGAAGAAATGCATTTTTATATCATGTTGGTAATAACTTCCAAACTATGATTTCAAATGGGTGATATATCAAATGTGGTAGGTGTGAAAATGTGAAACTTCAAATGCATGATTAGTTTCCCAATGCTCCTCCAAATGGGTTKTCCTCCCAAGCAACCAACCAACCTCTCCATGTACTCCTCATGAATAATGTCACCATGCCACATAGGTCTCCAACCTCCTAAGGAAGTGCACAACATAAGCCTCAAGTCAAGGTCAAKAAATCCRTGAGTAAGCTATCTCCAATGTATATGTCCATCACAATGAAACCAAGGGTAGTCAATGCACCATGCACTCCCCTAAGCATGGTGCAAACACTTTTAGAGTAACTCAAAARTATAACATTATGATATTATGAAGATGATGCKTGTACATCTTTTKCACTACATGCAATTTAAATATATGASATCTACTTCCATTATATCCATCCATTATATCCATAATCAAACCATGAAGCGTAAGAAAACATAAATATCACTAAATGGTTAACATGCAAAAAGAAAACTATTGGACTTAAAAGTGAGACATAAAATCAATCGTGATTTCACCTAACACAAAGCATCAAACCACCTACATCAATAGCATACAAAGAGTAAGTCGTTACCAAGTCCATCATATAGTTGTTTCCTCGATAAACATGATTGAGGAGCATCGAAGAAGATATATGCAGAGAACAATATAAGCCAGGAAGTGCCAAATAATATTAGCCATGGGAAAGGAAAGTTGTTATTAATCTATTTCCAAAGGAAAAAAAACAATCCATTGTGAAGATAGGTATCAACAAAATCACCTACTCATATTTGTGCATAGAAGAAGAGAAGACACACAAAACATACAAATTGTGAAGAGAAGGGTCTACACATTTCAAAGGAAGATGTGATTTTAATACAGGAAAACTATCTTTTGAAGATTGTTTAGTTACACCAAGCAAAAGAAACCTAATTTACAAATGCTAACACAATCAAGTAATATTTTATAGGTCTAAAATTATTTGTGCAATAAAACAAAATAAGAATATAGACATAAATATATAAAGATGTTTAACTAGAAAGTATTTCAATAACATATAACAATAGAAACAAAGCATACTTTTTGTGATTGAATTATTAAGCATTATGTGGATATATATAGAGTTATTCAATTCCTAGAAGAAGAGGGGGAAAATATATAGGTTTGATATTTTCATCATTCTAGAAACCATCAAAAGAGGAAGATATTTTAGTTTGAAAAGTTATTTTATTTCCAATGGTTTCATTTTTTAGAAAATAGATAATATCTCTAGTGACATTGAAGAATCATTTGAGACTAATTATACAATTGAGAGAGGTTTTCATGTTTGAAGAGGCCAAATATTTGAATATATAAGGGATTCAAAGTAGATGTATATCAATATCGATTTTTGTCCAATAATTCAGGAGATCTGAAAGTTGGGAATCGACGAATATGAGATCCAGGAACTCAAGAACTCAATGGAGTTGGAACTTAGGAATTATACCATTATGATGGTGATGAAACAACTTGATGGAGTGTTTGCATGTTCCCTAAACTGTGAAGAAGAGATTTTTCTTAAGAAGTTTACTTTTAATGTTTGGTTGTTAGTCAAATATTTAATAAGTTATTATTGTAGCTTTAAGAGAGGGTGTCAGAGTAGAAGGCTTCAATAATGTAATAAAGTCATGTTGTATAAGAGACTAACCATTAGGATTAATTTAATAGGTTTCATTAATAGGGTTATTAATAAAAAACAATTGTATTAGGTATTTATGTTATGCAACCACCCATGAGCTCTATAAAACATATTAAATGTCAATTTATTTAATAACTTCATGATAATAATTGATATATCTTTTGTGAGTCCATATTTACGATCTTATATGCTTATAAAAATAACATGATATTAGAGCGAAAAGATCCAGGGTCCATGAAGGATTTGACATTGAATTGAAAAAGGATTTGAAAAGTAAAGGTATAATGATAACACGAACACATAAAGAAAACCAATATTGTATTTATAATGAGAAATTCGCTTTCTTATAAAAGGTTACAAGCTAGTCAAGTCAATCCACTTTATGAAAGTGGGATAGACCGAGAAACACACTAAAGTGAAATAAAGCATAAAAACATAAAAACATAAATTAACCTAAAGTCAAAGTGACTTTATTAATTCATGTTTCTAATATCTAATTGATCATTATAATATGATATTTACATTAACACTCTCTCTTAATAGTTAATCTACTAACTACACCAATATTTTCCCAAACGTTTACATATTTTTTCGGACCTAAAGAGTTGGTGAAAATGTCTACAGTTTGGTCCTCTGTGAAAATACTATAGCTCAATAGACCCATCCTCTTCAAGCTATTTCATGAAGTGGTAATGTATCTTAGCATGCTTGGTACACTCATGGAAGACTAGATGTTAGGGTCCTATCATAACCCCTTATATATTTTATTAATTTATGAGGACAACTTCCTTGAATAAGGCCCATTGAATACTTAGTTATTAGTCATTCATTGTGAAAAGAGTCATCTTTATTAACAAGGCCCAAATTAGTTAGTATGCTCTCATTATAAGTGGGCCCATAGGTAATTAAGATTCTCATTGGATAGATATATATTGACTAGAAGGTTATGTAACATTTTATCAAGAATTGTTAGTGTATTTGGAGCATTTCACTTGGAGGTTTCCCCCTTAAAAAGGAAAGTGAACATACCTCTCTATTTTTTTTTTATTATCAAAGAGATCTTTCTTAGGGTTTATCTCTCTTTTCTCTCATCTTCTTGGGGTTTGCACTACATTTTTATGTGATTTATCTAAACTTTTGGGGTTAAGTACACTACAAGTGGTATTATAGCTCTTTCTCTGGCATGAACTGGGAGAAATTTTGGGCACAAAGTGGGAATTTGTTTTCTTCTTTTTGTTGTTTTTTTTTATGGAAGAAAAGAGGATGGCAACATTCAGGTCATTTTCTCAAATTTTATGTTCATAATTTGGAGAATCCAATCTAATGTATGAATTCATCTCGAAAAAATGCCTCATTTCAAAACAAAAAACCAAAATGGAGTCTAGGAAGTGGAGATATCATTGATTTAAAACCAAAATTTTTTAGGGTGTTTTTTTAGAAGGTCACAGATTTTCTATATCTTTTGATAGAGTGCACAAATTTCAGCCAAACTAGTGCTATTAGATCCAAAGAAGATGTTGGATTTCATAATTAGGGTCATAATAGCCCATCTGAGAAGTATAGAAGAATTTGTGATCATTTTACATTTCTGGCCCCAAACCCTACCTTGCACAAGTTATTTCTAGTGATTTTAAGAGTTTGTTTTGGGTTAGCAAGCTCATAATTTTTATTTATTTTAGAGACATGTCTCAATGTATTTAAATAATGTAGTGATCTGTTGTTCAATGGATACAATTGCGGTAGGGAAAAAATACACACATGAAATACGAGTGAAATCACATTGTTGGAAATCCTTGTAACCCCTGTTGGTACCCCTTCAAGTAATATTGCATTAGAAAATACCTATATACAAAATCTCACTTCCATGTACCCTTGGGTAGATAGGAATTCCACTAAGTATACCTGAATCCAACTTTAGATAAGATAATCAACCATCTTATTTGTATAGTACACTAAGAACAACACTCAGGGAGACCACTCTCTAGTACTTGGGTAGTTGAGTGGTACAACTAAGGGAACAATTGAGCCTCCTTAGTTATTTCCTTGAGATATTGGGTCGAGTATTACTATTGGACCTTGCAGATATATTATAAAGCTATAGCACTTGACACTTCCTTGTCCTCAAGACCCAATAATTTTTTCCAATGAGCTCACCCATGAAGGATAATACCTATAGACCACCTCATAGTTTTCCAGACAACATGACCACCTGCTTTACTATAGGAAGATTGGACTTTGTGGAAGCTCATATTAAGAAACTCGAGGATAACATAAATGAGTTGGATTAGAATGTAAGGTACCATATGTATTATAATAAGAAAAAACATAAATATTGCAACAAATACCAACAAAACAACAAAATATAGAGAATAACAACACTAATAACAATACCTTTATTGGTAGAAAGCCAATTTCACTTGCCTCTTTTAGGGGGAAACCTCCAGCAGAGTAGAGATATATTACAATAATTATCAAGACAAATATTTATCATGCCTTCTACTCCTATTTATACTATTCTACATTCTAAAGAACATTCTAGAGGAAGATCTTTCTAGAAGCAGAAGCCTCTATTAAGTCTTCTTATATTAGACTTGTTCATATTATTAAATAGGACTTATTAACTAATGTCGACCTTTATTACATGGAAAATATATTATTCTACCTATGCGAGGGGTTAGGGAGGTTAGGTCCCTAGCATGCCCTCCCCCTTGAAAAACAACCTTTTCCTCGAGGCTTGAGATGAGGAAATTATTGCATAATGGTAGTCGACTCCCAGGTGGAATCTTATGGAGGTGTATCCTTCCACTGAACTAACACTTCTGTGATGGTGCGATGACAAAGATGATGCTCACATTGGTACAAGATTTCTTGTGGATGCAACCAAATTGAACCCTTTTCATTCAATTTAGGGATATTGGTTTGCGTTTGGCACTTACTTCAAATCACTTTCTTTAATCATGAGACATGAAAAACAAGATGGAGCTTAGAGTGAATAGGAAGAGCTAATTGGTAGGCCATGGAACTTAACCCACTCGCTTGAGAATTGTATAAGGACCATAAAATTTGGGAGCAAGTTTCTGGAATAGCTAACACCTTGTTTCTTCATGCGATTCTAAGCCAAAACCAAATTTTCTTTGAGGGTACAGAGAATAGCTGCACAAACTTTAAGATTGATGTCAAAATTTTGAAAGTTGGAGACACCTGATATGTATGAGAGAACCGACGATGGAGTTTTCCTATAGATTGATTCAAAGGGAGTCATGTGAATGGAAGTATGGTAATATGTGTTGTACCACCATTCAACTAGGGGCAACCACTGAGCCCACTAATTTTTTTTGTTAGACGGGAAAAACCGCAAATATGTTTCCAAACACTTGTTGACAACTTTAGTTTGTCCATCAGTCTGGGGATGATATGAAGTGTTGAGATGCAATTGGGTCCCCTAGAGATTGAATAATTCTTGCCAAAAATTGCTAGTGAAATTTGGATCAAGGTCAGAGACAATAGAATGAGGCATGCCATGGAGTTTGAATATATTATCCATAAAAATTTGAGACACTCTAGATGTGGTGAACAGGTGTTGAAGAGAACAAAAATGAGCATATTTGGAAAGACAATATACTACCACCATGATGACTGACATATTTCCTGATTTAGGTAAGCCAACAAATAAATCGATAGAAATATCCCTCTAAATAGTAGGTGGAATTGGAAGAGGTTAGATTTTTCCTGGAGCTTTGATTGTTTTTCCCTTATTGCATTGACATGTATAACATTTATCCATAAAGGTGCGGATCTCCTGTTTCATGTCTTCCTAGAAAAAAAAATGATTGACATGTTCATAGGTTTTGGTAAACTATGAATTCCTATCTTTGGGTGATGCATGAAACTCAGAGAGCATCGTGGATTTAAGGTTCAATTGGTTTTTTAAATAAAAGTGGAATTTATAGAGAAGATATTCATTCTTCCAAGAGTACCTTGGAAAATCTTGAGGATCTTGTTGCAATTTTTGGATTAGGATAGAAATTTTGGGGTCTTGCAACCATTCCTAGCGATCGACCTGCAGTGAGTCTGCTATAATGAATGAGAGATAAAAGAGGGTTCCTTCTTCTTCATATTTCCTTGAAAGAGAATCATCAACCATATTTTCTTTTCCCTTCTTGTATATGATCTCATAATCATATCCAAACAACTTGGTCACCCATTTTTGTTTCTCTTGGGATGAAATTATTTGTTCCAGAAAATACTCGAGGCTATGATGATTGGTTTTAAGTTGGAAGCGTTTCCCCAATAGATAAGGATTCCAGAGATCCACTACATGCAAAATATCCAACATTTCCTTTTCATGGGTTGATTGTCCCAAATTTCACTCAGATAGTTGTTTTCTAGTGGAATCCAAAGGTCGACCATCTTGCATGAGGACTGTCCCAATTCCTTTCCTGGACGCATTGCATCCTAGGAAAAAATTCTTGGTGAAGTCTGGTAGTGACATGACGTGAGTTGTGCACATAACATATTTCAAGGCTTGGAAGGATTGATTAGTTGTTGGAGTCCAACTGAAAGAATTCTTTTTAAGGAGAGTAGTGAGAGGAGATGCAATTTTCCCATAATTCTAAACAAACTTGCAATAATATCCCATTAAACCCAGGGAACGATGGAATATTTTAAGAGTTTTAGGCTAGGAAAATCCTTCATAGCTTCAATTTTCTTAGGATCCACTTGTACACCATCCTTGTCGACAATATGACCCAAGTACTCAACTCAAGAAACTCCAAAACCACATTAAGACTGTTTGAGAAAAAAATGGTGATGAGATAGTAGATGGAGAACTTTATCGACATGGGAGAGATGGGATTTCCAATTTTTACTATAGATGAGAATATCGTTAAAGAAAACTAAGACAAATTGATGGAGGAAGGGACAAAAGACATGATTCATGAGACTTTGAGAAGTGGAGGGAGAATTACAAATGCCAAAGGGCATGACCAATAACTCATAGTGATCCTCATGAGTTTGAAATGTAATCTTGGGAATGTATTCTTTATTCGTATGTATCTGGTGGTAGCCAGAATGGAGATCAAATTTGGTAAAATATTGAGCACCACTCAATTCATCCAAAAGGTCATCAATGACAGGGATGAGAAATTTGTCCTTGATTGTGATTTTGTTGAGGGAATAAAAATCAAGACACGTGTGCTAAGTTCCTTCTTTCTTGAGTACCATGACGATTGGATAAGAGTAGGGGATGGTACTCAGACAGATAACACTCGCTTCGAGCAATTCTTGAACAATTTTCTCAATTTCATTTTTCTGTGAAAATGGATGATGGTAAGGGCGAACATTGGGAGGAATACTCCCAGGGACTAGAGGAATGGAAGGGGTAAGGCCATGGGGGGTGTTAAAAATAGTTTGGTTTCAGGAGATTATCGATTGGAGGTCAGGACGCATAGAGGGTGTCTTAACAAATTGAATAGAATGGAGTTGGGAAATAATTCCATAATGACCTTTTCTTAAGTATCTTTTACATTCGATGGGAGCTGATGATCTCATGTGAGCCTGTTGTGATGCCTTTGAGCTTATATTGTTTTCCTTATTGTTGGAATTGCAAGGTGAGGTCCTTAAAATCCATGTTAATGGGGCCGAGAGTGCATAACCATTCAACACTGAGAATTATGTCACAACCTCCCATGTATATAGAAAACATATGATATTTCAGGTGGTACTGACCAATTTGTAGGTGCACATTTTCACAATTCCCCCCACATTTCATAGAACCACCATTGGCAATCATGACTTGAAAATTGTTGACGGTGCAGATATAGAAATTGAATTCTTGGGCAATGCGGTGATGAAAAAAATTATGGGTGCTACCACTGTCGACTAGGATGATAACTTTCCTATGTTTAATGTAGCCAATGAACTTGAGGGTTTGGGGAGCAGAGATTCCAGTTAGGGCGTTTAGGGAAATTAGCAGTTCAACTTCGAGAGGGTCGAAGAGTGTAGTAGGATCATCTTCTTAGGGTATCTCTTCAATAGGGGAAGCATCAACATCCTTGTCAAAAACATCCTAAAAAATAGCCATAAAAATATTTTTTTCTTTGCACTTGTTCCCTAAAAAATATTTATCATCACAATTATAGAAAAGGCCCTTGAGTTGGCGTTCATCCATTTATGTCCTAGTTAATTTTGGGATCTTGAGAGGAGTGGAAGGAGGGGCAGGATTGGTGGGTCTAGGGTGAGGAATAAAGGAGGGTTTTGTGTTTTGGGAAAATATAACCTATTGTGCTTCTTTGGCACATTTAGTAGCTTCCAACCAAGTCCGGGGGTGAGCCATGAGGACCTCGGCACAAATTTCATCCTTTAGGTCATTGATAAAAAAATTCTATGAAGAAGGCATATGACATGGTGTCTATTATGAAATCCAAGTTCTCAAAGGTGGTTATAAAGTCTTCCATTGTGCAAGAATGTTTCAACTTGGTCAAATGGCCTAAATGGTGGGTGTCTGTGTCAAAGCATTCATAAAGCTCTGTAATAAAATATGACCAAGCAGCATACCCCTGGTGTGCATTTTTAAACCATTTCCAATGTTTAGGATCCAAATAGAGAACACCATAACGAAGTTTTTCCAACTTATCAATAATTCCATGCAAAGAAATATAATGCTCCATTTGAGCGACCTAGTCGGTGGGATCCGAGCCATAAAATTTGTTGATCTCAACTCTGGGAAGACATGGATCATGATGGAGGGAGTTGGAGTGAAAGGCCATAGTATGGGAGGATTGGTGAGTTTGGATTGGAGGTCATCAAATTGACCATTCAGGAGGTCAAATTTTCCTTGGACTCAGTCAACTTCACCCCTAACTTGGTCAGTTAATTTTGTAATTATGGAATTGGCTGAAGCAATGTCAGAAGTCATTTTTTGGATGGACGCTTTGTGCTATTTGGATTCATTTTGTAGGTTAATGAGTTCTTGGTTGTGAGTGGTGGCCATTTGGGAAGTAGGGGTGCTTGGGAGGGGGAGTGGGTCCACTTAAAAAAAATGATAAGTGATATATTCCACTGTGATCAAGGTTACAAGAGGAAGCCAATGGGATAGGTGGAAAATAAGGGTGTTGGGAAGGGCGTTGGGTCCACAGGAAAAAAGGCTAAAAAATGATAGGTACCACGATGATCATGGTGAAGAGAGGAATCCAATGGGATAGGTCCCAAATAAGTGTGTTGGTGGGACCACTATACTTTCTTTTTACTCTGGAGTTATACTTCGGCGTAAATAATATTGCACTGATGAAACACCTAAATTGTTACTAAGAAAAATTGTGTAGGAATTTCACAACCAGAATGCAGGAGGCAGGGTTGTGTGATATGATATCCCTTCTATTCCTCTTTTGTTATGTTCCATTCCCAAGGGTTAGGGTTTTCAGGGTTCCTATAGACAAGGGTTTTCCTTGTGCTATAGTTGTCTAATATACGTGCAGAATCAAACAATAGTACTCGACCCAATATCTTAAGGCACCAACTAAGCAGGATTGATTATACCCTTAGTCATTTACCTGATTACCTAGGTACTAGAGAGTATCTTCCCGAGTGTTTTTCTCGGTGTCACTATATAATTTAGGCATTCGATCAATTGATCTATAGCTAGTTTCAAGAGATCCGGGGGACTCCTAATATACTTGACAATACGTGAGAGTGATGTCCATGTACAAATTATGTCTGATGCGGTACTAATTGAAGGGGTACGAACAGGGGTTACAAAGGTTTCCAATAAGGTGAAATGTTTATTTTGAGTAACCCTATGAAATCATCTGTATTTCCTGTGTGTAATCTTCCCCAACCACAATTTTACCTGCTAAACGACGGATCTTTGTGCTTTAAAAATGTTGACAGTACAGGTCTCTACCATGGAAAAAAAATTCCCATAATTTCTATAGAGGAAAGTGCTATGATACCACTTGTAAGGTACCATATGTATTATAATAAGTAGAAACAAAAATATTGTAACAAATACCGGCGGAACAACAAAATATAGAGAATAACAACACCAAGAATTATACCTTTATTGATAGAAAGCCAAGTTCACTTGCCTCTTCGAGGGGGAAACCTCTAGAATAGTAGATATATATTACAATAATTCTCAATACGAGACTTTATCATGCCTTCTACTCCTATTTATACTAATTCTATCTTCTAAAGAACATTCTAGAGGAATATATTTCGATAAGCGAAAGCTTCTATTAAGTCTTTTACATTAGACTTGTTCACATTATTAAGTAGGCATTATTAACTAATGTCGGCCTTTATTACATGGAAAATATATTATTCTACCTGTGTGATGGGTTAGGGAGGTTAGGTACTTAACATAGAAGTGGGATAATAAGTTGGATGAGACATTGGATGATAAGTTAGGCAACTTGGAAGCAATATTGACTACGAAGTTGGTGCCTGAAATATCTAGAGGAATACAAGAAGAAGAACACTAGAATGCACAACATATTGAGCCACACCAGGAAGAAACTTCTAACTCAAGAATATTTAGCCACTTACAACCCTTTTTGGGTCTGCAAAACAATATATCAATGGATAATAACATATGGCACCATTCTCCTAAGGTGTACCTGAACAAGTTTGATGGTTCTGACCCATTGGGATGGGTCACCTAGATGGAACATTGCTTCGCCCTCTAGGAAATTATTGATAACATGATGAAACTCAGGGTGGGGGTCCTATATCTATATCTAGAATGATGGAAATGATGGGAATGACATAAAACATTATGTGTGGGTTACATCACCTAGAGTCATTTTGTTAAATCTATCCATGCAAGTTTCAAGAGAGATACTCACTACTTGGGGTGGCTTAGCAAGTTATGCTAAACAGGCTCAACCATTGAATTTATGGTGGCCTTTGAAAAATTAGACATTAGTAATGAGAACTTAATGGATTCTTTCTATAAATAATGTCTCATTAGTGGCCTCAAAGAGGACATTCGAGCAGAAGTCTAAATGCAATGTCTCGCTACATGGTTGGAAGCATTGACTCATAGGGGCCTAGAAGTAGAAATGGTGATCCATGCATAAGAAAGAAAACCATCCTTCATTCCTTGCAATCGTCTTCCCAAGGGTAACTCCCTAAGCATAAATCCTACTCATCTCTTGAAAGCACAAAGTTTGTCTCCAATGAAAAATGGCAGATCACCAAAGGTGTGGACTCTACTATAATTGTGATGAAACATATGCTCTAGGTCATCAATGTAAAGAAAATAATTTGTTCCAAATTGATATGACCACTCAGGCCTTGATCAAGGACACAAATACTAAATATGCATTGGATTTACCAAAGATACTCCTTCTATAACATGGTTGGAAGAAACTTAGAGGGCCCTACAAGCACAAATAATGATCAAGGAACAAAAAAAACAACCTTCATTCCCTACAATCATCCTCCCCGAGGAAATTCCCTAATCACAACTCCTAATTTTGAAAATCTTGTTGATGTTGTGTAAAGAGTTGCACTGAGGACAATGAAAAAATAAGGGGAGGGGATTGTAATATTCCCCGGTAGTTCCCAGTTATATTATGAATTGTAATCATGTTTTTTAGGCTGGTGAGTCGAGTATTGATAAGATAGTGGGTTTATGTGTTTATTAGGCCAGAGAGCCTAAGTGTTAAAGGCCAGGAGCCTATTTTGTAAATGTAATTATGCAAAACATTAATAAATATTAAACATTGTTGTATGCAGAATAACCACGAAGAAAGAGTGATGGGGGACTAAGATTGCACAGGGTGGGTAAGGGAAAAGGGGCTGAAAGGTTGGAAAGAGGGGATAATCTTAGGGGATTAAGTCCTTGAGAATAATAATTTATTATTATTCCAAAGCTATGTGACAAACATGTTTTTATCCTAAGTTCTGGGAAAGGCATCGTGTGTAAAAAGGAACGCATGCAACTCCATGAAGACAAGTGTCAACCTGGGTGCATACAGTTAAAATCTTAAGCGCCAGTTGTGTTGGGGGTTCACTTACCATTTTCCATCCTCCGTGAATTGAGTGGAATCTCTGCGAGTGCCTCTGCATACGCTCACGCATTCCTAAAAACCATAACCGTGAAGCCGACTGGTGTATTCCCGTGAATCCTGTGGCCTTTGCAATCGACCTTTGCATACCTCACACAACTCTAAAGCCTGAAACCGTGAGGCCATCCTGTGATGTTTTCCTGAGAAGCCGACACATCCTCAGTATGTACTTATTTTACCCCTGTGTTGGACCTCTGCATAATCACGCACATTTGAGAAACCAGTTGGGAGGGAAAGCCTGACCTGTGTGTCTTGTGAACCCAGGTTTATCCACACTACAAATCCAAGTTCTTAAAGTACAAATTTTGTATCGAATGGAAATGATAGATTTCCAAAGACATGGAATCTTCCATAATTGTGATGAAAAATATGGTCTAGGTCATCGGTGTAAAGAAAAAAAATTGTTCCAAATTGATATGATCACTTAGGACCTAACTGAAGACACAACTACCAAATATACACTAGAGTTACATATTGAAGACACCAACACTCACACTCGAGCATATATTGAACCTCCATTCCCTCATGAAGAACCCCTAATCTCCCCGCATGCATTATCAGGCATTTTAACTCCACAAACATTGAAATAAATGGGCTACATCAAGCACCATAAATTCATAGTCCTAGCTAACAATGACAATACTCACAATTTCATTCACAATAGACTGGAAAAAGAAATCCATTGTTTTGTACACATGGTGCACAAATTTCAAATTGTGATCACCAATGGAGGTATGATGAAATGTGTGGGAAGATTTGAAAATGTCGAACTGTAGATGGGAGACTATCAACTCAAAACCCTTGTATTTTC
>SNQJ01S0058271.1:25448-43021 GCA_010110895.2 Picea sitchensis
TATCCTTACTCCCACAAGAATTGGCATCTTCACAGGTTTACAATCCTGTATGTTGAAATGTTTCAGTATACTTCGTCTAGTTCAACCAGAGCTTTCTAGCCACTCGATCTCTCTTAATATCCATTCCCAAAATGAAGTTCATTGCACCGATATCCTTCATGTTGAACTTGGAGGATAGTTGCTTCTTCACCTCCTTTATTGTCTTCATGTTGTTTCCAATCAACATGTCGTTGACATACAATGCTACATATATGAAACACACACCTTCTTCTTTGGAATATATGTAGTAATCATCTTTTCTTCTCACAAATCCCAAATGAAGGATGTATGTGTCGAAATTTTGGTACCACATCCTTGGTGATTTATTTAGACCATAAAGGGATCTTTTAATTTTGCACACCAAATATTTCTTTCCCTTTACTACAAATCCTTCAGGTTGTTTCATGTAGATTTCATCTTCCAGGTCCCCATGTAGGAAAGTTGTCTTCAAATCCATATTTTTTATTTCTAGATCAAATGTTGCAGCCAAAGACATTAGTACTCTAATGGAAGTTAATTTTGTGATAGGGGAAAAAACCTCACCAAAGTCGACTCCTTTGATTTGGGAATATCCTTTCACTACCAGTAAAGCTTTGAATTTATCGACTTGACCTGTTGCATTCATCTTCTTCTTGAATACCCATTTTCTACCGACATGCTTTCTTCCACTAGGTAATTTGACTAAGTCCCATGTCTCATTCTTGTGCAAGGATTCCATCTCTTCGAACATGGTGTCCTTCCATAGCTTTCCCTCTGCTAAGTCAATTGCCTCCCCGACTGACTTGGGCTCATCGCTAGTGGAAGTTAACACAGATATGGAATGGAAGTTGAGTGGACTATACCTTTTGACTGGTTTTCTTACTCATTCTGACCTCCTTACAACCGGGGTTGATTGTTCCACCTCTCCTTCTGATTCATTTGACTCATCTAAATCATATTCTTCGTTCCTCAATTCAAACCACACCTTCTCTAGGTTATTATTGGTCTGAACAATTTCTCCAGGCTTGTAATTACTTCTGACTTCTTTGAAGACCACATCTCGATTGTACATTTTTTTCCTTGATGCAGGATCCCAGAGCTTCTATCCTTTCATTCCTTCTTTGTATCCAATGAAAATACACTTCACCGCCTTCTTGTCTAGCTTGCTCCTCTTTTCCTTCGGAACATGCACAAATGCATCACAGAAAAATACCTTGAGATGTGAAATAGAAGGCTTCTTACCCGAACATACCTCATGTGGAGTCGTGCCGACTAGCGCTGATGAATGAGACATATTCAATAGGTATTTTGCAGTGTTGACTGCCAACGCCCAAAATTCTTGTGCGAGCCTAGCACCACTAAGCATGGTCCTTGCCTTGTCCATTAATGTTATGTTCACTCTCTCAACAACTCCATTTTGTTTTGGGGTATATGGTGTGGTATTTTGGTTTGATATGCCACACTGATTGCATAATTGAACAAATCCTTTTCCACAGAATTCACCACCATTGTTAGTTCTCAACACCTTAATCTTCTTATCTATCTAGTTCTCTACAAGATATTTAAACTATTTTAATTTCTCAAAAACAATTGATTTCTTCCTCAATAAATATATCCATGTATTCCTAGAGAAATCATCTATGAAGGAGACATAATACATGGATCTGCCAAGTGAAGGCACTGAAACAGGGCCAAACACATCACTATGAACCAACTCTAGAATCCCATTTTCCCATGTCACTCCAGATGGGAACCTCCCCCGATTTTTTTTTCCATATATACAATGTTCACAAAATTCGACTTCTAAATTACATTAAGGAAAGTCTTTGACCATACCTTTGTTATGCATAGCTCGAAGTCCTTTTTCTCCAATGTTTCTCATCCTCTCATGCCATAGCATGGTCAGGTCGACTTTATGATGACTTTTCGAGCCGTTTTGAATCGATTCATCTTGAGTCTATTCGAGTCGAGTCGACTTTAGGAACAACGATGTTGTTGCATCCGGTTGAGTCGACAATCCCTAGTAACTTGTATAGTGTTCCAATCCAAACTCCAATCACTAAGGCCATCACACCTTTGACCATCTTGCATGAATCCTTATGAAATAGAATGTGCACCCCTGCATCACTCATCTTGCTGAAATATATCAAGTTTCTTGCCAAACCCGGAATGTGTAGAACACCTGGAAGGGTTATACTCCTCCCATCATGTAGTATCAGTCAAACTCTTCCTCATCCGACAATTTTTGTTTTCCAGTCGTCCCCTAAGAACACGTCTCCTCCTTTATATTGTTCATATTTGTAGAACCATTCTCTATGTGGTGTCATATGATAGGATGCACCTGAGTCGATCAACCAAACATCTTTATCCTACTGTGTACTGGTTGATTCTAGGTACACAATGCCTCCCTTATCTGGAGTCATCTTTCTCTCAGTCGACTGATTCTCATCGGATCTTGTACTGACTTCCATTTCCTTTGACTTGTAGTCCCATTTTTAATGCACAACTTTAGCGTATTTCCAGCATCTTCTCGTTGGTTGAATCGAGGATTTAGATCTAACCTTCGACTTAGACTTTCTATCAAAGAATTTGCCTTGTCTCTAAACCCTAAACCTATTGTAGCAAGTATTGAAGGTTATGATACCAACGTTGTATAGTGAAAGGTCGATGGCTTATGTTGTGTTCTCAGCTTCCCATGCACGCTTGATGTAGTTTGGTTTTAATTGTTTTGAGTGACTCTGTTAACAATCTCTTATGAAAGCTCTGCGAATAAAAGAAAAGGAAAAATAAATTGAAGTTGTAAAGTTTGACATTCCCAAAAATCACTGGGGTTTTATACTGGGTACTATAAAAACTGTTGTGTCTTGGATTTAAATTATTAATAGAGAAAAGTCTTGGTAGTTGATGGTGACGATGATTTTTGATGAAAACTATTTCATATAATAAAAAATTAATCATCTTTTTTTCCCTTTCATTATCTCACTTTTTGCTCATTATATGTCCCATCGCCTTCCCAAATACATTTAAAACACTCCCTGTTCTATTATTATGAATTTCATTTTCTTGAAAAGAGGAAGGATTAATAACAAAAGAAAGGGCTAGGTGATGACTAGTGTTGGAATTTTGGATATGGATACATTTTCTGTTACTTCTGCATTTTCTTGAACATTATTATGTTGAAATAATGTAACTTCAAAGAGTATTCTTATTATTATTTGATATATTATTCATTGGATCAATCCCCATTGTGGATTGATCTTGTTGGATATTGTAATAGGACCAAATCCCCTTTTGCGGATTGGTCAAATGTTAATTATAATAGGCAGAATAAGAAGTCGGCCCCAACAGATATTAAAGAGGCCCCATAATGTAATTAAGGTGGTTATAACCACCCAGTGGGAGAAGTCGGCCATGGCAGTGAAGAGACACTTCACACGTGCCATTCTAATATAAATAAGGAGGCTAATGCCTCACTTAGACACACAACTCACTTGCTCATTGAGAGACAAGTTTTGGATCTGTTGTTGGAGAAGAAGGAGAGAGAGTGGTGCATATCTGGGAGAGTACTTTCTGTATTATTTTAAGAGATCTCTTGGCATTGTATTGGCTATCTATATTAAGGAAGTTTTGCTGAGTTTTCTTCCCCTAGAGGGTTTCCCAGGATAAATGTTGTGTCTCTTGTGATTGTGTATTTCTCAGTGATCTTGGTTTATGCTATTGTTATCCAATGAAATGAAAACAACTATAATAATGGTTTAACCATTAACATGGTATCAGATCCAAGCTGAAGGAAGCATCTTTCACAAGTGAAAAACGTCACTGTTGTCGTACATGAAAATTAAGGCTTTTGATGGTGAAGCTTTTCATCCCCAAAACCGTCTAGAAAAGTGTACCCTCCCCTAAGGATCAGTTTGGCACTCTCAGTGCACCTTTTCAGTGGTTGGATCTCCTGGAAAGTGAAACCCTAGTTTCACAAAGTACCAGTACCAGAAAACCAGTGTACCAGAAGTACCAGAGTACCAGAGGTACTAGAAGCACCAATCCAGAAATCCACAGATCAAATTTGAAGAGAAAAAGTTGGTTTTTCTCAGGTCCAAACACACCAGGCTACTCGCCTCAACCAAGCGCACCTCCTGGTAAGTTCAGTTTTTTATTCTGAGCACTTTCATTTTTTGGTCATTTTCCTAGCTCCAGGTAAAGATGTCTGCAAGCATTAAGCTTGTTGACAAGTTAGAAGGAGTGGAAAACTTCAGTTCCTGGAAGTATAGGATTGGCCTCATTCTTGAAGAGAATGACCTAGCAAGATTCGTCAAAGAAGAAGTACCAGAACCCATCGATGCTGAAGAAAAGGCAAAGCATCAAAAGGACACAATAAGGGCCAAAAGAATCATTGCAGATTCAATCAAAGACCACCTGATTCCTTATGTGTCATCTAGGAAGAATCCGAAATAAATTTTTGATGCCTTGACCAGACTATATGAAGGAAAGAACATAAACCAAAAGATGAATCTTAGAACTCAACTGAAGAATACAAGGATGCAGAAAGTGTGTCTTCCCCTAAGGATCAGTTTGGCACTCTGTAGTGCACCTTTCATGGTTGGATTCTCCTGGAAAGTGAACCCGAAGTTTCACAAAGTACCAAAAGACTAGAAAACCAGTACTGGTACCAAGAGTACTGCAGGTACTAGGAAGCACCAATCCGTAAACTAATGTGATCAAATTCTCCTGAAGAGAAAGTTGGTTTTCTAGTCCAACACACCAGGCTACTGCCTCAACCAAGTTTACCTCCTTGTAAGTTCGGGCTTTTATTCTCCGAAAGACTTTTCTTATTTTTGTCATTTTCCTAGCTCCGTAGCATGTCTCCGGGTAAGCATTAAGCTTGTTGACAAGTTAGGAAGGAGTGGAAAACTTCAGTTCCTGGAAGTATAGGATTGGCCTTCATTCTGAACCAAGAGAATGGACCTAGCAAGATCTGTCAAAGAAGAAGTACTCAGAACCCAACGATGCCGAAGAAAAGGCAAAGCATCTGTAAAGGACACAATAAGGGCCAAAAGAATCATTGCGCATTCAATCAAAGACCACCTGATTCCTTATGTGTCATCTAGAAGAATCCAGTCAAATGTTTGATGCCTTAATCAGACTATATGAAGGGGAAAGAACATAAACCAAAAGATGAATCTTAGAACTCAACTCAAGAATACAAGGATTTAAAGGAGAAATGATTAAGGAATACTTCCAGAATCTCAGACCAAAGAACAGCTAGAAGCTATTGAAGATGCTCATAGATGAAGACGAACTCATAATGAAGGACCTAAATGGTCTCTGAAGACCTTGGGATGCTTTCATCCAAAACGATATATAAAGTAGGAACGCATAAAACCTAAGTTTGATAGTCTATGGAAGAATGCATCCAAAAGAAACAAGAGTATGATTTGTGAAGTGTTACTTAGAAAGAGATGATATCAAGCCCTAGCTACTCATTATCAAAGGAGGAAGTTAAGAAACCCCACTTCCAAAAAGCAAGGAGACTCATAAAGAGCCTCAAAAGCCAAACAAATTCAATCATAAAGAATATCATCCAAGGAGATTTCAGAAGAAAGGACAACGAAAGGAAAGGGACTACTCATCTGGTACAATGCTATCATTGTGACAAGATGGGACACATTGCGGAGTTTTTTCTAGCCAGACGAGAAGAACACAAGAAAAAACATAAGAGGCTCCATGCCCATGTAGTTGAAGATGAAGACACCAAAATGATAAGAGAGCAGATCAAAGACCATGTCTTGATCTCGTCCCTCTCAGGATCTGGTAACACCTGGAGAGGACACTTGGCTCATTGATAGTGTGCATCCAAGCACATGACGAGACAAAGAAACATTTTCTCTTCTATCTCAGAAACAAGTTTCTTTAGAAAGTGACACTTGAGATGATTACCAATATCCTCCATCAAGGGGGTGGGTGAATCAAACCATAAACTAAATTAAGGGAATTCACTAAAATGAAAGCGATGCATCATATGTACCCGTGACTTTGAAGAATAACCTACTTCCATTTCAGCTTTAGAAAAGAAAGGATTCAGAGTTTCCTTTATATATGGAGAAGTTCTGTGGGCTAAAGGAGAAACCTTTAAATGAAGCAATCATCATTGGAAGTGAAGAAAATGGCTTGTATAAACTAAAGGGTCACTCCGAGGTTGCCATGACCCACGAATTGAAATCTCATGAACTTTGGCAGAAGGTTAACCCATGACGCACATGGGCGATACCATACACATGCAAAGTGGTCACAGGTTTACCAGAACTCAAAGGTGACCATAAAGGCGGCAATGGATGTGCACAAGGAAGAACATCAAGAACCCGCTTCTAAAGAGGAACAACAAGACGTAATGAAGTCCTAGAACTATCTATTCAGATGTATGTGGCCCAATGCCATCATCCTCCATTAGCTGGTATGTATATTATGTATCATTCATTGATGATTACCTCGTAAAACCTGGATATTCTTGAAAACTAAAGATGCAGTGTTCAACAAGTTCTCAAGGAATTCTAAAGCCTTGATAGAGAACCTTCTAAAAGGAAGATTAAGATACTCAGTCGATAATGGAGGAGAATATACTCAAAAGAGTTTGTGAACTGCGAAAGATGTTGGGATCAAGAGGGAACTCACTACCCTATAACTCCCAACAAAATGGTGTAGCTGACCAAAGAACGTAACCATATTGGAAGCTGGGAAGACTATGATACATGATCAAGATCTTCCTATGTGCTTATGGCTTAAACAACAATGGCAACTATTTATGTACAGAACCGGGATTATCCCATAGTGCACTTGGGCTCAAGACACCGGAAGATATGTTCACCAGAAAGAAGCCAGAGGTGTTTCATGCCAAAATATTTGGTTGTCCATCGTGTATTTCATATACCTAAAGAAAAGAGAAACAAGATGGACCCTTCGATAAAAAATGGAATATTTGTTGGATACCGCGGAGGTCACCAAGGCCTTCGGAGTATACCAAGTCAACATCACATTGAGATCAACAGGGATGTGACCTTGATGAAGATGCATCGCTCAAGAAATCTAAACTATGCCAGCTTGAAGAAGTATATGAAGAGAGCTGGAATCCCCAAGCATCAAGAATGAGGGAGGTTCCCTGTGAGTCAGGTAAAATCAGCGAGGGAAGTCATAACTTCCTGATGAGGAACTTCAGAAGACCATGATATAGTAGAGTGAAAGAACCTCCCCAGATGGACGATCCTCCATAAAAGAAAGCCAGTTTGGGCTAGAGAGCTTATTCAACATGGAGAGAAGTATGGTGTTCCCCAAGGAACTACTATAGACATGAAAATACCAAAGCCATTCTCCAAGCTTATATAACTTCTGATGTGATCTCCTAGAAGTGGAGCCTACTTGTTTTGAAGAACCCATTCAGAGGAAAGAGCCAGGCAGATGTGCCATGATAGAGGAATACCATCCATAATGAAGAACGGCATAAAATAGTTCCCTAATCAAGAATAAAGATGTGGTATCCCTCCAAATGTCTCTTCAAAATAAAACATGTTGTTGATGGAAGTATTGAGAAGTATAAAGCAAGATTTGTCATCATGGATTTTCCCAGAAGGAAGGCATTGACTATGAAGAGACATTTGCCCTGCGGGCCAGATACACTTCTATCGTAACCATCATAGCTCTTGCGCCTAAGATGAAGTGGAAGCTACACCAGATGCACGAATACAACCTTCCTAAACGGTACATCGAAGAGGAAGTGGGGATATAAAGAAACCTCAAGGATTTGAGGTTGAAGACAGGAGTCTCATGTCCGGCAGATTGAAGAATGCCTTATATGGATTGAAGCGAGCCCCTAGAGCTTGGTATGGCGGTATAGACAATTTCCTTAAACGAGCTTAGGTTTTACCAAGAGTAAATAAGACTCTAACCTCTACTTAAAAAATCATGAACAATGAGCCAGTAATATTATTGCTATATGTGGATGACTTATTCTTAACCGTAGAAGAAAATCTCATCACCGAATGTAAAAGAGACTTGCCTCTAGAATTTGAAATGAAAGACCTTGGACTAATAATATTTCTAGGTCTTGAGGTATGGCAGAGTTCTAAGAGATCTTCCTTAACGAAGGGAAGTGTGCATCGAAATTTGGAAGAGATTCGACATGTTGGAATGCGCTCCATGAATACACCTTACAGCCAAGTTGAAGCTACCGGTCGATACTGCTTAGAATTGATTGACGCCACACTGTACAGACAGATTATTGATCACTGATGTACCTGACAACACCAGACCAGATATTTTTTCCATGAACACCTTGACGGTTTCTCTCGGTAGAACCTGCATCGCGGTTCACCTTGTTGTTGCGAAACATGTGATGAGGTACCTTAAAGGTACAATAGATTATGGTCTCAACTATGATGGAGATCATGATTTCACATTGAGTGGATATATCGATGCAGATTTCAAGCAGGAAGTGTTTCTGACAGGAAAAAGCACTTCAGGATGTTGTTTCAGCTTGGGATCAACTATGATCTGTGGCAGAGTAGGGAAGCAATCTAGTATTGTTGGAAGTGTAATACATTGCTGCATGTCTCTACCAGCTGCAAAACTATATGGATCCCGGAAAGTTGTTGACCAACCTATTTTACTTAGATGAGAGAGAAACCTTGATTCTCTATGTGACAACTAGAGATGCATAAAATGATGTGAGAATCCCTGTGATTCCATGTGTCAAGCACAGAGATCCATTGTTATCATTACATCCGTGACATGTTACAGAGATGAGCCTTAATGCTCTAGTACATTAGCACGAATGAACAGGTTGTTGACATGTTGACCAAGCCTTTATCTCGCGTGAAGTTTGAGTATTTCCGAGATAATCTTGGCATAGTCCTAAAGGACCTTCCTCAAAAGGGGAGAAGTTATCGTATTCCTCGTTTCTGACCTAGTTGTCAGATGTAAAGCAAGAGGAGATGTTCCTTGCTTCTGACCTAGTTGTCAGACGTAAAGCAAGATGAGATGTTCCTTGCTTCTGACCTAGTTGTCAAACGTAGCAAGATGAGATGTTCCTTTACATCTGACAAGTTGTCAGACGAAAGAAAGATGAGATGTGCATTCTTCCGACTGGATGGTATCGCGACGTAAAGTTAAGATGAGGATGTAACTAGTACTCATGTTTCATTATATAGCTACGACGTAGCAAGTCTAGTTCTCTTCCAACCTCACATTGGTTGTGACGTATAGCAGGATGTGTACCTTGCTTCGACTTGATGGTTGTGACGTAGCAAGATGATAAGGATGAGACTAGCACTAAGATTCCGGCTGGATAGCTGTGACATAAAGCCAATCTAGTATCCTGGTTCTGACCTTATGGTTGTGACGTAAAGCAGATTATATCTTGCTTCCAGCTTGAGTGTTGTGGATGTAAAGCAAGATGATGAGATAAGACTAGCAATCGCGGCTTCAGTTTGGATAGTTGTGACGTAAATCCAGTCTATAGCATCTTGCTTCCAGCCTGAGTGTTGACGTAAAGCAAGACATTGATGAGACAAGTACTGAGCTTCAAACTTGACAACTGTGACATAAAACCACCTTTGCATTAGTGATGAGTCAGCCTTTGTGTTGAGATGATGATGATGTATCAGTTTTATACTCATACATTGTTGGATGCAGATGATGATGGTATTCCTTTGAGAATGACTATGCTAAGTCGAAAAGAAATCCTGTTGATTTATAGATACAATCAAGGTTCCAAGATGATATTGATGATGGTGTCCCTCTCACCCAATTTGATGTTGTTGATGATGTTGTCCCTCTCTCTCTCAGATGTTGCTGCTGAAGAATACCATTCTTGTTAGGGGGGAGTGTGGAAATAGTGTAACTGCAAAGAGTATTCTTATTATTATTTGATATTTCATTGATCAATCCCCATTGTGATTGATCTTGTCGGCTATTGTAATAGGACCAAACTCTTTGCAGATTGGTCAAATGTTAATTATAATAGGCAGAATAAGAAGTCAGCCCCAACAGATATTAAAGATGCCCCAGAATGTAATTAAGGTGGTTATAACCACCCAGTGGGAGAAGTCGTCCCTACCAATGAAAAGACACATCACTCCAGCCTAATACTAATAAGGAGAAGCTAGTGCCTCACTTAGATGCACAACTCACTTTCTCATTGAGAGACAAGCTCTTCGATCTACTGTTGGAGAAGAAGGAGAGAGGGCTTATTTTGGGGAGAGGACTTTCTGTATTAGTTTAAGAGATCTCTTGGCATTGTATTGGCTATCTATATTAAGGAAGTTTTGCTGGGTTTTCTTCCCCTAGAGGGTTTCCAAGGATAAATGTTGTGTCTCTTGTGATTGTGTATTTCTCAGTGATCTTGGATTATGCTATTTTCATCTAATGAAATGAAAACAACTATAATAATGGCTTAAACATTAACATATTTGTTGGTTTTTTCCCATCCATGCTACCATTTTTCGCACATTATAAGCCCCTCATATTCCCTATCCCTACAACTCCCCGTTCAAATGGAAATTGATTGTTGAGTTTTAAGATGTTGATGGATGGATTGCATGTTCTTTTGTGGTGAATAATAGAGCCAACCTTTTGATTTTATTTAGGTAGAGTATTGATGCATGGATTGTTAATAGTTTTTCATAACATGTTTGGAATATTTCTTCAGGATGAGTTTTTTTAGTAGAGGTAGTAATGACAAAGGTGCTAATAGAGGCAGAGGAAATTGGCAAAGAGGCCATAGAAGACCACGATTTTTGATACATTTTGATGTTGATCCACATAAACTAAATCATCTCTTTCAATTTGGGTTCTTCAACCTAGTTGTCCATGGGATTCTCTAGCCCTGACTTGAGAGGCCTCCCTTCCAGCCACATCAAAAAGTTTCTGGTATCCATGTTCCTCCTCACGTTTCTATGTAGCCAGAACCACCTGCCTATGATGGTTGGAAAGATATTGTCCATCATCCTGTTTCTCAACACCATGGTTGGCCTACTATGTCTTTGCCATTTTTTATAGAAATATTTTCCTCAACATTGCTATCTTGCACAGAGGGCCTTTTTCCATTTCCCTATGCAGACTTATCAAACCCCTTTTTGATAAATCCAGAGCCAAAAATATATATTTTTCCACATATACGCTCCCTAACTGCTTTGCAAGATGCGTATACGCTTGATGCTCCACTACAACTCACGTATATCGGGATTTGTGCCAAAAAATACAAAATGAGGTTGGGTTTCCATGTCACGGCAGAAGATCTATGATCTTTGGCATTCCATATACTAGAAACATTCCAACTCGACCCTTCAGTTTCATTGTGGAGGCTATAAGAGCACAATTTCGAGCTATGGAAAAAGAGAGAGAAAACATTCAACTTTGAGAGCAAAGTTACTCTGGAGGAATTACTTCATATTGAGTCTGCATCCCTTTGTCCCTCAAGTATGAACACAGTGTTCAACCCCCAAGCTCTTCCCTTATTGTCAAGAGAATCTCTTTATCTCTTTTCTACTAGCTTGCCTTTGGTGGAGGATTGAAGTGGTGGAGACCCAGTTGGAAGGAACTTGGTTTCTTGGTTTCGAACCGTGCCGACACGGAAGTCTGTAATGTTGATACTTCTGTTGATCAATTATTAATAGAAATACTCCTTTCCCGTCCTATCGATATCTTGAAAATATATGATTATTATCCATGGGCATGTTTGTAATGTTTATTACTGGATTGTGCTATCTGATATGCTAACTCATTTTATATATTGTCGCTATATACTTGTATCGCTTGTTTGTCGAGAACTTCTTGTAGGTGTAAGGCTTTGGGTCAAAGTCCTCAACGGTGGAACGACATGAAACGATTGGATCGAGGTAGGCTTCTTCCTCGTATTGCACATTAGTTTATATAGCACATGTTGGAATCGAGTTGATTTATGCAATCATACCTTTCTGTTGTGGTTTACCCTTGGCCATAGAGAGTTTTCCCCTTGTAATAGAATTGGCGACTCCACTGGGGAAAGATCTTCCTTCTAAGGGTTGAAGTATTTTTTCTTCTTACATTGATCTTTTTCGTTTATGTTTCTTGTCGTATCACAGTTGGACATAGTATGTTCACTTTGGGTCCGAGTTTTCCAGCCTTTTACCCTTGCCTAGCCTTGTTTTAAAATATATACGCCATTTTTTCCTTGATAGCCGCATATACATGCTTGTTGTCCCACTGCAAGAGGCATATATACACCCTTTTCTCTTGAACAATCACGTATACCACTTCCCCTTGCTTGCTTTCTTTGTTTAGTGACTACTGGGTTGGTTTTCAGGATCACTGAGCCTTCTTAGGTCTCTGTGGTGCCTGTTGAGATTATCTGGGATGACAGGAAAGCTATTTGGAGTTGAATTTTTGGGTGGCGTCTTTCTCTTTGTTTTCTATTTTTTATTTGTCCTTGGTAGTTGGGCTGTCTTCTTAGCTGTTTGGTATTCTGCTCGAGTGATTGTTTTTATACACAATAGAAGTTATATATCAAGTCACTTATCAGTCCATGCATTTTATTTTTAATACATTGAAAAAAAAAAATAGGTATTTTGCATTGGTTGGTATTTTTGTCTTGGAAAATTTATCATTAGCTTAGCACATTTAGCGAAAGATTGCATTTTACTTCTGAGTTGCAAAGTTAAAATTGAAGATTGTAATGTTTTTATTTAGCATATCATTCACTTAAAAGTTAAAGTTAGGCTTTGCATTATATCTATTTTTATTTTCATGCAGAGTCATAACACCATGAGTTTCATTTCCATACCTTTTTGAGTAATCACGACCAATAAAATTTTACGCTTTAAACTAAAATTGATTAGTCATGATTTTATTTTTTAGGGTGCACAAACAAGCCTAGGATTTATTGCCTTGGAATAGGATTTTGTGAGTAAACTTCTCCAAGGAAATTAAATCAACTTATGTGTCTGAGACAGGGAGTTGAGAAATCCATTGTATAATTGGTAATATCAGGAGGCTCCTCTCACACCGGAGTTAATCACGAGGTCACTCAAAGTTAGTTGAAGGGATAACCCCTGGATACTCACCTAGCGTCAGAGATATTTATGTGGATTTATTCGTATTTGGGGATCTTGCTAGTGCCCATACCTCTGTGAGAGGCGGTGCTTTCAAGGTTTCAGGCTTTGCTACCCTACCCATACGGTGATTCGGACTTACGACTGCTCGCCTATGCATCGCCGGTTATACAATGGTTTATTAGTTGCTTGACTTAGGTTTCTCATAGGTTACTTGCAGGGGTTATTCTACTTGTATCCTGAGTCAGATAGGGGTCGGACAACACACAACCTTTATGGAAGATTACCTCTCTGGGGGGATCTAACCGACTGGTTTTTAAGCCTACGAGGGCCCTTATAACTGACTCTATTACCTCCAAACTTTAGCAGGGAGTCTCAAGTCCCTCCTGGACGAGGCATACCTTCTTTAGTGAGGGAGGCCACTCAACCACTTTAGCCCGTTTGCATGCATATTGGCCATTTGTCTTTTGGTATGCTCTTTGACTATTAGTTGACCATAGGATTTTGTGCTGAGTCTTTATTATCATGGACAGTGGAGTTTCTTTTTCTCCCTCATTTATTGCTACCCACCCCATGATGCCTACTCATTTCATGGGGATGGACCCTTCCGCTTTTTATAATGGTATGTAGAATTATGGTACTCAATCAATGCCTTGGGTCTATAATCATTTTTCTCATGGTATGTCTGATATGTCTTCGCACTTACCATCCTCTGTCTCACCTCCTTATGTGAATACAAGTTTTGGGTCTGGGGAAATGATGCCTCTTTCATATCCCTCTCCATTTGGTGGGAGTCATATCCTTCAAACACCTCTTACGGTAGGAGGTTGGAATCTTCCTTCCTACGACTCCACTATGCGAGAAGTAAGTGCCCAACTATGCAATCATTCTACTTATTACACTCTGTCCACCTATCCTTCTTCTGCCATGTCGATTCCTATGAACACTTTTCCCATGGATGACCTCCATTTATCCTCTGGTGTTTCATCTGGGGGAAGTTATTTTTGTAGTATGGGCAACGCCCCTCATGAAGTTCCTTCGTCTAGGGGAAACATATATCCTCACATGAGTAACCCTTGTCATGTCGCTTTCTCTTCGCAAGCGGCTTCCTCAATATCGATGCCCTTACAACCCTTTATGAATCAGTATGGAGGAGGATATTATCTTGCTAGACAGGGACATGGTGTAAACCAGGATCCTTCCTGGCCTGCAATTTCTCAAAACCAATCTTTCCTTGGACCTTGGTCTCAAATTCCACAATTCACTACCGCCACAAGTCCAGTCACTGTGTGTCATACTGGAATTATATCACCAACCTCTGCTAGTCATGTTGGATATTGGTCGACAACCTCTGTGAGTCATGTTGAAGACCTGCAACCAGTCACTACAAATCATGTTGGGGGCACAAGTCCAGTCACTACATTTCATAATGGCATTATATCACCAACCTATGCTAGTCATGTTGGATATTGGTCGACAACCTCTGCGACTCATGTTGAAGACATGCAACCAACCGCTACAAGTCATGCTGGGGGCACATGTCTGGTCACTTCTAGTCACACTGCACATCCATCACCAACCTCTGCTAGTCATGTTGGAGATTTTCTACTAGCCTCTGCAATTCATGTTGGGAGCATGTCACCAACCACTACAAGTCATGTTGGGGATATTCATATGATTTAGAATCCTAGATGTCTCAGACGTAAGCCTAGATTCCTTTGCAGGACTTGTGAAGGAAGTCACCTTATTCGTTTTTGTCCTTTTACTACTGGGATACCAGAAGCATGGGTCTCACCTAAGGGCCCTTCGGGTTCTGAGGCATCTATGGTTTCACAACACTACGTTCTTTCTTTGGTTGATACAATAGTCATGCCGATGCAATCTTCGGCTGACACCCCTTTTCCTTTAGGGGTTGATGCGTCTCTTGACCTTGTTTTCTCACATCCCATTCAACCTGTGATCATGTCGATGCAATATTCGACTGACACCTCTCCTATGTTCGAGGGTGATACGCCTCTTGACATTTTTGTCTCGCATCTTGTTCAACCAACGGTTGTGTCAATGCAATATTCAACCGACAACACTCCTGTTTTTTGGGGTGATACACCTCTTGACCTTGTTGTCTCGCATCCTATTCAACCAATGGTTGAGGAAGTGGTCGTATTGATGCAATATTCGATCGACCCCACTCTTCTCTTGGAGAGTGATAAGTCTAAGGAAGCGGTCACACCAATGCAATTTTTGGTCGATCCCGCTCTTCTGGTTTTGGTTCTATACCTTTTATGCCATGTCCTTAACAGTTCTATTACTTCACCTTCTGAACAAGAGAGAGTTTTACTCTTCCCGAGTTCTCTCCCTCCAAGTCTTGATGAGGTTCCCTTTGATTGGGATGGTCTTGTGGGGTATCCAATGCCTTCACATATGTATTTTCTAGGAAGAGACATTATCCTATATATCACGGAGACTATGTACTCTATTAACACTTTCTCCTCCTTGACTTGGAGAGCTTTGGGCTTTCCCAAGCTTTTGTCAGCTATCCGTAGGATACTGACTTTCGACAGAAGGTCGGGATAAGAACCTTGGCCTCCCCCTTTACATGTTGATTAGAACTAAAAACGATTCTTAGTTAAGCTCTTTTCCAACTCGTTATTAAAAATTGAAAAGATTGCCAAGTGATTTGTCCCTTTCACACTCGTTAAAATTGGATTTGAAAGATCACGAGTCTTAGTTAAGCTCTTTTCTGACTCGTTATTAAAAATTGAAAAGATAGTCGAGTGATTTGTCCCTTTCACACTCGTTAAAATTGGATTGGAAAGATCATGAGTCTTAGTTAAGCTCTTTTCCGACTCGCTATCAAAAATGGAAAAGATCACCGAGTGAACTTGTCTTTTTCACACTCGTAAATTGGATTTGAAAAGACGTCTATTTGGCACAAGTTTACCCCTTTTCCACACCAAGTAGACTAAAAGATATAAAAAATGACATTTTTTGGCATTAAGTTGTGATTGCATCTCATGCCCTCACTTGTAGTATTGAGCCTTTAGCCGGTTCTCGCTTTGCGTTATAAACCGTTGCCTAAGAAGTTTTCATCCTCAACCAAGCAGAGCCTTGTTCTTATCCTTCACAATTTGACACCCTATACCTTGGAGGGAACATCACCCTGAATTTCCATCTCCCGCATTCATTTCCTTTCATTGAATTTATGTACATTCCACTGCTGGAACTAGTTTTTCTTACTTGCAACACTCGTTCCCTCCTTTATATCATAGCATTCATTTGTTATGAAAAAACAAAAAAGACAGGTGGGAAGGGAGTACTATATTGTAATTGGTAGCAGTCGTTTCACCTTTGAATAAAGAAAAAAGTTATTGAGTCCTTGAATCATCATAATTTTGGGTTTAGCATGGCCTTAGGAAGCTGATCTTGTTACAGAATTTTCTCTACCGACTGGTTAATCTTCCAGCCACTATAGAGAACATTATGGATGCCTCATGCATCTAATCGTCAAATCATTAAGTCTATGATGTCAGAGTCCACCATATGTCTCATGCTCTTGTTCAAAGGAAGTCTATCAACCTGTTTCGGCCACTCCTCATAAATCTTGACTTCTCATGTCGGCCATACCCTCAGTTTGTCTCAGAATCACATGATACTTTGGTATTATGATGCACCCTGGCCCTACTTTCATCATTGGTAGGTCACCTTGAACCCAACAATCGACATTTCATCATGGGTTGTTGACTGGGTGGTTTCCCTTGTGTTCGACGGTAAGACAACTATTCACACTTTAGGATTCGTGCAGTGTCTTGGATGCCATTAGACTTATTGGTGGTTTCCTCACCTTTGTCAGTAGTTTTCATCACTGGCTTCTATTCATGGGGTCTTTTTCGTGTACCACTTGCATTTGGCACATGCGAAAGACGCACAGGGTCATTGGTTCTTGAACATGTTCTTCATCCGATCTCCACCAAATCATGAAGCTCCTGCTTTGTTCCTCGTGTTGACTGATGAGAGATGCCTTAATACTCTCCTTTCAACGGGTTTCTTTCCATCGACTTCAGCTCATGTATTCTGGATACGAGACTTAGAGTTTTATGAGTACCTTAAGGTTTGCAGTCATTAGTGGAAGGCTCTCTCACCATTGACAGATGGGAATACATCAATGTCTCTTGATCAATGGATCTCTCAAATGTTCGACACCAGCTCCTTCATTCACATTTGTAGAGATGTACTCGGTTCCTTGATACCTACTTTCATAATTGGTAGGATGTCTCACGTTTGTTAAAGGTATACCTTAATGATCGATAATCAAACGATGTCTCATCATGTTCGACCTCAACTCATTTATTCACATGATGTAGACTTGCACCATTGGCGGATTGTATTGAAGACTTGAAGACATCACTTTGTAGACACATCTTTCCTAAGTTGTTGTTTCCATTTCGTTGGACCAATACCTATTTGACTTCAGTGATCATGGGA
>SNQJ01S0058272.1:0-10627 GCA_010110895.2 Picea sitchensis
GAGAGGGATAGGAGAGTGAGGTTGGAGAGAAAGAGAGGAAGATAGAGGGAGGGAGGGAGAGGGGGGCATAGAGAGAGAGAGAGAATTTATTTGTGTTAAAAAAAACATGCGCACATTCCTATTGCTAATAACACGCATGCATTTTAGGAACACATGTGTGATTAAGGAATGTGTGCACGCTTTAGGAACACAGACGCACTTTAGGAATGCACGCACGTTCCTAAAGTGCACACGTTTTTTTTGAATTTCAATTTTTTTTTGAGCGAAAGTGAAAAACCTATCATACGTGTTTGCTGAGTTGATTTCCTCGGATTTAGGTTTGGAATGACAAACCTAGTGGTTTACTCCGCAAATACATAAGAACCTCCATTTTAATGAATTCCTCTCCATGTCTTTGTTTTTTATGTTATTTTTCTATAGGCTACATGATTCATTTGTTGACGAAACTACAAACAGAAATAGAGTTGGTTGTGCAGATTCCAAATATACACAATTTTTTTAAAAATTTAATAATGTTTACTATTTTTAATCTATTTTTGTCTTGACATATATGAAAATCCTAGAATACATACCTCTCTTATTTCTCCTATAACTTTTTGTTGGCTTAACCATTTCTTGAATGAGTTATATGCAACACTAGAGGATATCGACATCTACGATCTAAAAAGAAAAAAATAATTGTTTTTATCATGTTAATATCCTCTTAGCCTGCGTGAAAAAAAGACGTTGTAATTTCAGGGATACGTTGACTTTGATGATTTAAAAAAAATATAAAATTTATATTATAAATTTCCAAAAAATATACGACACAAGAAAAATGGGTTCTCTACAAGTATACAAGTTTTTGGAATGAAATTCCATCGTTAAGGTACTCAACACCTGCACGAACAAAAACATATACCTTATATTTTGTTGGAAAAATAAGATGCCACTGTTAGAAAAAATCAAATTTGACATAGTTATTCACAATTTCTATGAATAAAAGTTGTATATTCGGAAATCTGATTCAATTTCCTACGTTTCATCTTCTTACACCATATTCAAATTAATTGTAAAAATAACTTGAATAATCCCTCCATGTTAATATATTGTTGTTTTTCTAGGTTTGCATTTCCACTAACACGTCATGAGAGACCATCATTAGCTTGCACTCACCCATATTCTTCATTTGTAAAATTTTCATAGTGTTCACAATAGAAAATGGAAATATATTATGAATATAAAATATCGCATGCATGTGCGCATGATTATTATTTTTTTTTTTACTTTCTTAAAATATGTATTTGCATGTTTTTTGTAATTTTCTATTTTAATTAAATAAATCAACCTAATTTATATGCCATGCCTTATTAAATTGCAACATATATTAGTAAAATGGAATCCGAAGACAATGAAAACCACATAGAATTATACAAAAGTACAAAAAACCCCAACCCACCACAACCACCAAACATAAACACACAGATTGATGAAGGGTTGGCCACCTTGAGATCATGTGTCCATGAATTAAGGGGCACAAGAGAACCTAGACAATTTTCCTTGGCCACTTCATTGGACACCATTTTATCATCCTTTGCAAGTTCCTAAGGGAAATTAACTATTATTTCTGAATACATGGATAGGATGTTCAATTTTTACTGGACTAGACTCGATAGAAACCAAGTTAGAGACTTATATATTTCAAAAGAAGATTGGATGTCTCACTACAACAAAATAGGAAATTAGCGCCTAAAATAGCACCGGAATTTAGTGTATTTTAGTTCATGAATTGGACACCTTTTCCAGTGAAAAACTAGTCTCAATCTGGACTTTTTATAATTGCGCCAGAATTAGTGTCAGATTTAGTGTCGAATTTAGCATCAGATTTATCATGAGGAATAGCGCCTAAAATAGCTCCAGGAATAGCGCCAGGTTTAGCACCAGAAATAATTCAAGAATTAGTGCCAAGTTTAGCACCAGGAATAGCGCCAAGAATAACACCAGGTTTAGTGTCAGGTGTTGCTTCCAGTTTTCCTTCTAATATGACTTCCAATTTTGCTTTCATTTTGCCTTCTGGTTTGGCTTTCCGTTTGACGTCTAATTTTTCTTCTGATATGGATTCAAATTTTTCTTCTAGTTTGGCACCAGGAATAGCACTAGGTTTAGTGCCAAGTGTTTCTTCTAGTTTTTCTTTGGATATGCCTTCCAATTTTTCTTCCTTTTTGGGTTCTGGTTTGGATTCCAATTTTACATCCAATTTTGCTTCTGATATGGCTTCCAATTTTTCTTCTAGTTTGGCTTCCATTTTTCCATCTAGTTTTTATTCTAATTTTTCTTCTCGATTTGCTTCCATTTTTACTTCTAGTTTGGCTTCCAGTTTTGCTTCCATATTTTCTTCTGGTGTGGATTCCAATTTTCTTCAATTTGGCTTCCATTGTTGCTTCCTTTTTTGGTTCAAAAAATTCTTTTTGTTTTTCTTACAATTATTAATTTAATATGTTTTATTTCAATTTAATTAGTTAAATATATCATGTCTCTTAAATAACTTATATGATTATACAATAAGTCATATAAATGCATTTGAAATATTTTATATGATAACATTTATAAAGAATTTTTAGGGAAACAAACATCCATACAAAATAACGACATCATTATACTTATTAAATCTCCATCAAAATAGAATCTACAACATCCAGTATATAAAAAATAACAATATAGTTATTATAACATGATCATCATCTATAATTAAAACAAGTGGGTCAAATATCTATAATTTAAGTGAATTTGACAACATCCATCATGAGCAGTAAATCAAAACCATCATACATAATAAATATGCATCCAAAAACCATCAACCAATTTCAATATATAAAAATTGATGAGTCAATATTGATAAGTTCATCATCATATATAACTAAAACAAGTGAAATTCAAACATGTTAGTAGATTAATAACATCTGAAAATGATACATGTCCAATATTCGACATAAGTCAAAATGATACATCATGTACAAATGATATAAACAAAAATGATAAATTATGTAAGACAAAATGATACAAGTCAATATGATATGTCATGTCCAAATGATATAAGTCAAAATGATACATGTAAAAATGAAACAACTCAATAATATGGTACCAGAGGCTCTAAAAATGATACATATTATAATAACCATGAAAAGAGGTATTATAACAATATATAAAAAATGATCCATGTTGCAGTCTATATGATCATGAATGTCACTGGCTTCTACCAACAACTGCCTCATCATCATCATCACCATCGTGATCGTGATCATCATGATCATCATCATCGTCATTTGCATTGACATCGACATCATTGTCATCTATATCTTTGTCATCATGAGCATCATCTGTCATCTCAACATCAGACCCAATGTCATGATTTGGTTCTATTTGATGAGGATGATCCAGATATTTTGGAAGATCCTTGTTCTACAAAAACAAACATTTATAATGAAAAGTTATTATTTATTCCATGTAATAATTAATTTATCTATTATATATCTAATATTACAACATATGAAATGAAACTATAATCATATTAAATCATATCAAATTGCACATACGATATTAAAATTTCAAATAAGTTACAACTACGATGTCATTCCAATGATGTAAAACATTCAACAATTCTAATAAACATTAGTAAAAATCATAAAAAAATGCCATGCCTAGCCTTGCCATGCCTTTCCTTGACAAGCCATGCCTTGTATTGACATGTCGTACCTTGCCTTGTCATGCCATGCCTTGCCTTGACATTCCTTGCCATTCCATTACATCCCTTTCCTTGAAATGTCATGCCTTGCCTTGACATGTATTTCCTTTCCTTGACATGCCTTTCCTTGACATGACTTGCCTTGACTTGGCATGCCATTGCCTTGCCTTGACATTCCATGCCTTGCCTTGCCTTGACATTCCATGCATTTCCTTGACATGCCATGCCTAGCATTGAGATGCCTTTCCTTGACAAGCCATGCATTGCCTTGACATGTCTTGCCTTGCCTTGACATGCCATGCTTTTCCATGCATTGTCATGCCTTACCATGACTTTCCTTGCAATACCTTTCCTTGCCATGCATTCCCTTTCCTTTCCCTGCCATGCATTTCCTTGACATTCCATGCCTTGCCTTTCCTTTCCTTTCCATGTCGTGCCTTTCCTTTCCTTGACATGCCTTGCCTTGCCTTGATATTCCTTTCCTTAACAAACCTTGCCTTGAATCGACATGCCTTTCCTTGACATGACATAACTTGCATTGACATGCCTTCCCTTGACATGCTATGCCTAGCCTTGACATGCCATGAATTTACTTTCCTTGACATGTCTTGCCTTGCCTTGACATGCCTTGCCTTGCCTTGATATGCCATGCCTTTACATGCTCCCTACCTTGACATGCCATAACTTTCCTTGGCATTGCCATGCATTGCCTTGACATGCCTTTCCTTGAATTGACATTCCATTTCCTTGCCTTGACCTGTCATGCCTTGCCTTGACATGTCTTTCCTTGTCTTGACATGTCATGTCCTTCCTTGCCTTGACATGTCATGCCTTGCCTTGACATGCCATGCCTAGCCTTGCCATGCCTTTCCTTGACATGTCACATCTATCCTTGCCATGAATTGCCTTGCCTTGACATGCCATGCCTTGCCTTAACATGCCATGCCTTTCCATGCAATGCCTTACCTTGACATGCCATACCTTTTCTTGGCATTGCCATGCATTTCCTTGATATGTATTTCCTTGACTTGACATGCCATTTCCTTTCCTTGACATGTCATGTATTTCCTTGCCTTGACATGACATGTGTTTCCTTGCCTTGATATGCCATGCCTTTCCTTGAAATTCCATGCATTTCCATGCATTTCCTTACCTTGGAATGCCATACCTTGCCTTGGCATGCTATGCATGCCTTGTTGTGCATTGGATGCAACAATAGCTTTCCTTATAATGTGTTTGGCTTCTACAAACTCCATAGTAGTGAAAAAACAAACTAGATACCAAACCATATTGGGGAGGTAGTTGCAGGAATGAAGTAAACCATGATGTGATTTTATCAATGGAGGCCTTGTTGGACCTTGCAGTAAGACTATAAATGCAAAAACAAAACATTGGGGTTTCCATAACAACAAAGAAAGATACCCATTGATATATTTTTCCCTTGGAGGGTTTGTTGAACCACACCACAAGATTGAAAAAACATGGAAATATAAAACACAACATATGGGGAAGTTGTAGTAGTAAAGAAAGTCAACCAATGGTTTTTTTTTCCCTTGGGAGATTTGGCAAACCTCACGGTGAGTGGAAAAACACATGGGAGACCAAAATACATTTGTGGAGGAGCTACAACAATGGACAAAGCTAGCCACTGATGTATTTTTCTCCTGGGGGCTTTGTCAAACCTTGGAAAACCTCACGGTGAGTGGAAAAACACATGGGATACCAAAATGCATATGTGGAAGAGCTACAATAGTGGATTAAGCTAGACAGTGGTGTATTTTTCTCATGGGGGCTTTGTCAAACCCTGTGGTGAGTGTAAAAATGGATAGGAGACAAAAATTAAATGGTTAGGTAGATGTAGAAATAGAGGAAGATGGACAATCAACAATCCCAATAAATGCATTGAAGAATCAAACATGACAGTTGGACAATTGCAAGAGCAAAACAAAGTAGTAGGTTATGTGTTTTTCCTTAGGGGAATCATTCTCTCTATTGTTGATTGCATTTCAGAGCTTGTTATTTTTCTCCTTTAATCAATATATTTATAATTTCATATTTCATTTTAGCACATTGTATTTGTTGCATTTCATTCCTTTCATTCACCCCATCTTCATTCACATTCCTACATTTTACATTGATTAGTTTAGAACAAATTAGATAGAGAACATAATAGAACATCTTATGTTGCATATGACAACTAAGTCATAGCTACAGTGCTTTCCATTTCAATAAGGAAAGATCTAATTGGTCCCTTTCACTAGGTAATCTTGTGTAGTTAACAATGGTAATTTTCCTATGTCAATAATTTGGTGCTACAAGAAGGACACCACCCTTTTATGGCCAATAACATACATCATTTGTGTGGATAATGCTCACAAGAACATCTGTAGCTCTTATAATTTCATAACCAAACTTCGAGGATAATGGGGTTCACTTTGAGAGAAAGATGCCATTTCAGACTAGCATTGATCCCCATTTTGAAAATGACATACAATTTGAAACCCAACCTACATTCAATATTGAGGATTGGTTCACCATTCCTTCTAAACAATTTCAAGTCTTTTAAAGGTTAACCCACAACTACACTAGTCAAATTGATGCATTTCCCATTGTCTACTAGGGGAATCAACAACTCGCGGTTATCGTACTTGCATGACACGTGGTCGATACCCATCTGCTACCACTATAACCCCAGGTGTGCCACACAGCCTGCAAGAATGGAGCACAAATAAATCGGGGTGAGAATCGAACTTGAAACCTCCTTTACATATTTCCTTCCATTTACATGGCACTTGCCAATTGGTCTACACCCTTGTGGGCTTATAAATTTGAAGGACATGGGGGTGGGCTTTGATCCACTTATGTGTGCACGGGTCACGATACCATTTAATATAGTATCTCTGGGTGCAACCACACGTTCAACCACTACCTCAAGGTGCCCCCATGGCTCCAGGTAAAGCCCTCATGAGAATTGAACCTTGTCCAATGGTGAAAAACTCCTTGCTTTCCACCATTGGATCCAACCCCTTTGGGAAAAAATTTGAAGGACATGGGGGTGGTATTTGATCCACTTATGTGTGCACGGGTCATGATACCATTTAATATAGTATCTCTGGGTGCAACCACACATTTGACCACTACCTCAAGGTGCCCCCATGGCTCTAGGTAAAGCCCTCACGAGAATTGAACCTTGCCCAATAGTGAAAAACTCATCGCTTTCCACCATTGGATCCAACCCCTTTGGGCCCCATTGTATATGAGTTACCTAGATGAATATGAGCTCAAACGATTCCCACTCGATGACCATTTATCAAAGAATAAATTGATACCTTCATAGGTGACCTCCTTGATTTTATTTCCCAAGCTATTGAAGCTATTTCAGAACCATTGGAATAAAATTCCATCTACTACCCCTATAGATGAATACAAATTTTTATCTGATTGGGAATCATTTTTCACATCAATTTCTACATGCATCTCCCCTAGAGGCAATATGGCCAAAAATCACATTTCTTGTCTAGATTTGGATACATTAAATCTAATGACTATAATACCTAATGTTCCAAAAAAGTATAAATATTGTTGGCAAAGTTTGACCCATATAAAGTCTACTTACTGGAAGACTACATTAATAAATTATTGAAGGCCATCAAATTGATTAATTTCAAACATGAAGATGTGGTATGTCACCTATTTCCTTTCAATTTCGATGGTGAGGTAGTTACATGGTATTTCAATTTCACTATTGGGTCTATTTCTGATTAGGTGGATTTTCAAACCACTTTTATAACAAAGTTGAGTGCTCAGAAAAATCCAACAAGTCTATTTATGTAGTTATCAAGAATCAAAATAGAGTCAAAGGAACAAATACAATATTTCAACCATATATGCACCACCTTGCTTAACAAAATAGCATAAACCTCAAGACACACTAAAAATGTATCGCTCAAATTTTACTCCACAACATTTCCAAGTTCCATTTCCATTTTTGTTAAGAAAGTGGGCAAAGATACATTGGTTGGTGCTTTTGAAGAATCCCACAAAGTAGATAAGGAGATTTTAAGTTTGAAAGGAATCTGTATTTGGGAGAGAGGAAGAATGCATTGATTGCAACACAAAATAAAATTCTATCAGTGACAAAGTCTAGTACTAAATATAAAGTGAAGGATTAAATCATGGATATTAAGAGTTTGTGGGAAGTGATTCAAAAAATATTGAATGACATAGTAGGATTGTAGAAGAAAGTGGAGAAGGATCCTTTGGACAAAGGATTTTCAGGCTAGTGTGCATGCCAATTTGGCACTCACAACAGCCCTTGGGATGGTGTATATGCCAAATTTGGCATGCACACTAGCCCTTTGGCATGCACAACAACCCAAGGGTTGCACACCAGCCCTCAACAACCCTTGGGATGGTGTGCATGCCAAATTTGGCATGCACACCAACCCTTTGGCATGCACAACAACCCAAGGGTTTCACACCAGCCCTCAACAAACCTTGGGCTAGTGTGCATGCCAAATTTGGCATGAATGACAACCCAAGGGCTGCACACCATCCCTTTGGCATGCACAGTAGCCCAAGGGTTTTTGTGCATGCCAAGGGAACAATATCCCTTGTGCATGAAAAATTGGCATGCACAATATCCCTAGGGCTAGTGTGCATTCCAATTTGGCATGCACACCAGAAGACCCTTGGAATTCAATAGTAATTACAAGATGATGTAGAATTTCTAGAGGCACATGGCACTAAGGGATTTCATTTTGGCACACTTGGAAAATTTTAGGAAGAGAACGCTAGAATAGGAACACCCTACCATGTTAGATATCTAGAGCATGATTTATGACAATTTAAGGGGTCAAACACAACCAAAAGTAAGAACACCCTACATTTTAGGAGGTTCAAAACATTGTATGTGGAAAGAAAAAGTCAAGAGGACTGAAATTCCCTATCTTGGAGGAAGCATCAAGGCATAGTAGGTGGAAAAATAAGAAGTTGTAAGAGGAATACCCTAGCTTGGGTGAGGTCATGTGCCAATGGAAGCACTTATTCAACCAAAGGAGGTTAGTTGAGGAGTAGAATTCCACTGCAGTGGAACATTAGCTACTTGATCATATGTATACCCCCTTGTAGGAGGTATGCTTTGTGGAATAATTTATTTAATGCATACGAAAGTGAAGTTTTTTGGCATTACACATTATTCGTGTTGCATTACACATATTTGGAGGTATGTTCTACCCTTGAAACATTGGGAAAGGGCACTTGGTTCAAGGCATGTTCAACATATTTGGAGGAGAGTTCTTTGCACAAGGAAGCAACATGTGGCGTGATTGACATGGTTCAAGCCCTTTAACAAATAATTAATGCATACTCCAAAGAATTTTAAAGGTAACAAGTGACAGGTAGATCTATGCAAAGGTAAAGGATGTCCCAAGTCAATATTTTGACATATAAGCTAAATGAAGACCAAATGGATGTAATGTTCCACTTCAAATTTGTTTTGTTCCAATTTAGTTTGCAGAGAGGTCTTCCATCACACCAATGGTTATTGTGGTATTAATATAGATTTTTTATATGATATTGTTACACACAATGAGCAGTCCCTTAAAATATGTTTGTTCCCATTCAAATATAACGCAAGACAAATAAATATCTAGGCAGAGGCCACAAATTTATTGCATAAAATTGAGTAACAACAATATATATCATTCATTACATATATAAGAAAAGTAAGGCAAGAAATATGTGTTATAATGTATTAACACAAAACTGATTTAAGAAATACTGCATACAATAGATGAATGGGAGAGAACAAGCATGTGAAGCGAGGTATGTATGTAGCCAATTTGTGAAGTAATAAACAACAATTATTTGTGCAACGAACTCAACCACAGAGAGGTAGAAATCATCCCCTTAATGTTTCAACTTGTTCCCCCTGAAGTTACTCACCAACATGTTATCAAATGAACTTGTCACATTCATGTGGGTTTGTGGTTTCTACCTAAGTCTGTAATTTTTCCCTATCTCTCTCCTTTTGATCGCAGACCAAGTCTTAAATTTTTTCCCCTTCGTCTTGTAAAATCATTTTCTATTTTGCCTTGTTCATTTGTGTGCCCTGGTCTCCCTATTTTCTCAGCTTCCAGCCAATCGTCCAAATCCTTGATCGTGCAGGTCACAGCCATGAAAACAAAGCGCAACTTTCTTAAACAACCTGTTTCGATATTGAAGCATAAGAAAAAGATAGTTTTAATCTTTCAGCGGTGGAGATTGTTGATTAAGGTTGGTTGTAATTGATGTCAACCCTTGAAGAAAGCCTCTTAGAACAAAGGTTTGGGTAATGGACCCAATATTGTTTGATGTAAATATGACTCATTATTTTTTTTTCATGGTTGATAAGAAGTAAATATGAATGAACTCCAAAGTGGTCCCCTTATGGTGAAATCCCTCACGGGAAGACGCTTTGCGGAGTAAGAGAACCCATGCTTAATTATGGAATAATGAGATGAAGGACAATGAATTTTTCATGGAAACTATCCTAGATGGATAGTGCTTTTCATGTCATTTCTGGTGGTATGTATAACATCACATAACTCCTCACAGTTAGAGAGTTATGACCATGTGAAGTTGGAGAACCCAGGTTTGGGTAATGGACCCAAGTTTGTTTAATGGATAATGGTATGATTTTTGATATATTTGAAGGTAATACTATTTTATATGGATATTACATGTCATTCCATTTCTGGTGGTATGTGGAATGCCACATAAATCCTCACAGTTTGAGAGTTATGGCCTTACGAAGTTGGAGGACCCTCATATGTCATCTAGAAGCCCCAAAAGGTCAAAGTAGTCAAAGTGGTTTAAAAGATTTTAAAAGGTAAATAATAAAGTGAAGTGATGAGTGTATTATAA
>SNQJ01S0058272.1:10677-43141 GCA_010110895.2 Picea sitchensis
GTTGGAGGACCCTCATATGTCATCTAGAAGCCCCAAAAGGTCAAAGTAGTCAAAGTGGTTTAAAAGATTTTAAAAGGTAAATAATAAAGTGAAGTGATGAGTGTATTATAATTCAAATTGAATACAAAATAAATAATTTCAATAATAAATTTAATGGAGAAATTAGAAGTGGGTTAACTCTAAAATAAGGAAAGTGGGCCAAGTGACCTAGAAGATGTTTTTAAGGAAGTACTTGGAGAGTATAAATAAGAGGCAAGACTCTCTCATTTTAATCAAACTTGAGAATATTGAATATCTATAGGTGTATGATGTAACCAAGGATATATAAGCCAAATTTCTGAGGGAAGGTGAAGAAAAGAAAACCGAAATGCAAGGAAGAATAAATTCTTTTGATGGTGCTTTCTAAGGTATGTTATTTATAGGTCATATTACCATTTTTGCTATAACTGTTTTTCTATAATTATTTAGATCGTGAAATTTCTATGAAATTGAGACAACATACCCAAGTATCTGTGGTAAAAAATTCATCTTGTGGGTCGTTTTATTTTGGGAGTTACACTCTGTGGAAAATAGGGTTTGTGGCTAGTTCTGAAACTAGTTAAAAACAAGGGTTTTGGGTAAAAACGTCATAAATTATTAATAACAGATACAAATTCAGTGAGAAAAAATGTGTTGGTTAGGGTACAGTCTATAGTATGTTTTGTAACAAGTTCATATCAATTAAACTAAAATTTCATGCGAGGCACGCTCTACAAGGTCGATCTCTAGAATAAGACAGAATTCAGCAAGCTATGCCATTTTTTCTATAACTCCTTTTCTGAGAGGTTCTAAGTAGTGAAACCTGGAGTAATTGCATAAAACACACTGAAGAACATTGTGTATCAGTTTCATATATTTATACACTATAGGTTCAAAGTTATGATTACTTCAAGTTAGGGTTGTTGACTAATCCAGAACTAGGCATGTGAGACTAAAGAAAAGTTTGATGAAAATGCTAGTCTCTTGTTGTTAAAGTTAAGGAAGGTTTGTAGGAATGTCATCATATACACTAGGTCTATTACAGAGCTAAAAATCATATTTGGATGATGAAATTGATGAAGGCTTTTGGTTGAGGTACATGTTGAGTACATGGTTGAGACAAGTAGTTGATGAGTTGGCACATACATGAGGTGTATAGTTGATGATGTTGGTACATATTGATGAGTCATAGTTGATGAGTAGTTGACACATAATTGGTACATACTTGGTACATGGTTGGATGCACTTTTTTATGGTATAAGTTGATTACAGGTTGAGGTACATGTTGATGCATGGTACAGATTTATTGGTACATGTTTATAGCAGTATATCTCACAGTGATAGTGTGACAGTGGTTCCATCATTCTACTTCTACTTTAGGGTGGTAGGACGGGGAAAGGACAGGTGGTTGTTTCCACCTTCCAGTTGTAGCCGGAGAACATAGGGGTTTGTAGCTAGAGAATTGGGGAGTTGGAGCTTCCCTCAAGTTGTAGCCTGAGAAACTAGGGGGTTGGAGCCTCCTTCTAGTTGCAGCTGGAAAACAAAGGAAGTTGGTGCTTCCAATTAATGTAATTCTTCAAGACATATAATAAAAAACATTTTTTGGTTTTCTCTCGATTTGGGTTTCCACATAAAACGCCGGTGTACTATGTATGTGTGTTATTGTTTATTTCTTACTACTCATTATTGGATAATAATTCTACATTGATATAATATTTGAAGAAAAAGGATTATAATTACGCTATTACTGATTCACCCCCCCTCTCAGTAATCCAACAATTGGTATCATAGAAGGTTCCTTCAGAAATCATTTTAACCACTGAAAGGTAGATCATGGAGAGTACCAACTCGTATAAAAATGGAATAGCACAGTTTGATGGACAAAAATATGCTTTTTGGAGCATAAGGATGAAGACATATACACATGAACAGAAATTTCAAGTTTGGAAATCAATTGTAGATGGATACATAGCACCAACAGTTCCACTAAAAAATGACAAACAATGAAACTCGGTGAGAATAATTCCAAAGCCAAAAATGCACTTTTGAATGGTCTAAGTGATACGATATTCACCAAAGTTGCACATTGTGAATCTGCTAAAGAGATTTGGGACAAGATTCGAAATATTTATGAAGGAGATTCAAAAGTCAAAGAAGCAAAGCTTCAAACTTACAGAGGTCAGTTCAAACAACTAAAAATGAAGGAAGATGACGATATCATAGCATACTTCTTACGAGTCGATGAAACCGTGAATGCAATCATAGGATTGGGAGAAGAAATCAAAGAATCTGTAATTGTTCAAAAGGTACTAAGATCTCTTCCTATGAGATTCAACCCTAATATATCAGCACTAGAATAAAGATCAGATCTAAACTCAATAAGCATGGATGAACTGGATGGAATCTTCACAACATATGAGATGAGAACTGAACATGAAAATCCAGATGTAAAAGAAGTAGCCTTCAAGGCATCCAAAATATCAAAGAAAAAGAAACAGGAAGAAGAAGAATATAACAGCAACAACGACGTCTCAGAAGATGATGAAGAAGTGGCCAACTTCGTCAAAAGACTAAAGAAGGGAACCAATAGTAGGTATAGAGGTAAGCTTCCTTTAATTTGTTTTAATTGTGATGGTATTGGTCATTTTGCTAACAAATTTCCTCATAAGAAAAAGAGAAATGATGAAGGTTACTCAAAAGGAAGACAAACATATAAAGGTAAAATAACTACAAAGAAAGTTTTCAAGAAAAGATTTTGCACCAAAGAAGACATCTCATCATCAGATGAAGATGAAGTCAGTGAGAGTGAAATAGGGAGAGTTCTATTCATGGTAGTAGAAGACTTTGATAAAGAAAACTCTGAAGAAGAATATGAAGAAGCATATGAAGAAGAAATTGAAGAGGCAGAAGTTGACTTCTGAGAAGAATTAATGAGTCCCATAGAAGTTATCGGAAAAGAAAAAAAGAAAAACAAGAAACTACAAGCATAACTAGATAAGAAAAAAGACACTCAAGAACTAGAACAAATGATCACAAAATTAAAGGTTCAAATAGAAGAAGATAAAATAATTGAAGATGCACTCAAAGAACAACTAGAAGGAAAGGACAGCATCATTGGAAACCTGGAAGCAGAGATTGTCACACTAAGAAAGGATATTCAAAAGAAAAATATGAAGAATAGCTCAAAAATTTTCGATGACATTATTAGCAGTCAAAAATATCATCTTGACAAGTCTGGACTTGGATACAATCAGACAGAAAAGTGATCAAGCTCCAAAACAACAGAGAAAGAAACAAATCCAAAAATGTATGCATAAACAATCAAAGGGGATAAACAGATATACAAGGAAGATTATAGGGACACTCCTCCACCGAGAAGATTCAGATTTCAGAATCAACAACAGATAGACAAGCCTCAAGAAGAAGAAGGATTCATAAGAGAACCTCCTTTCATAAGATCTTCAACTATGAGGTATCAAACTATATTTTTTGGTTATGTTATGCATATAATAATTTTGGACATAAAGCTATAAATTGCAGAGCTAACAACATGAACAATAACTACTTTGAGAGCCATACACAAAGGGTTTATTCAAGAAGACCTAGTGAAACACAAAGAAGAAGTTACAACATGTTTGAATTTTTGAGCACTGAAGTGGAATGTTACAAATGTAACAATTTTGGACACATGGCCAAAAATTGCAGAATGATTGTCCCTCCTAAAGAACCTCAACATAGTCACAAACAAGAACCTCAGAAAATGACATGGATAATAAAGCAAGATTAGTATAGCAATGAAGAATGCACAGTCGCTCTACAAGCTAAACAGAATAAACATGGTTGGTATGTTGACAGTGGATGTTCAAAACACATGACAGGTGATAGAGACAAGTTTCTTACATCATGAAAGGAAAGAGATGGACCAGTCTCCTTTAGAAATGATGATTCAACCAAAATCATTGGAAAATGAACAATCTGAATTGGGAACAAGAATGAAAAGGCAGAAAATGTTCTAGTAGTAGAAGATATGAAACATAATCTTTTAAGTGTGAGTCAAATGTGTGACCAAGGTCATAAAGTTACTTTCGATTCACAAAAGTGTGAGATAAGAAAAGAAGGTTCAGGGAAATTGGTCGCTACAAATGCAAGAACTTCAAGCAACATATATGTGTTAAGTGAAATTGGAAATGAAAAGTGTTGTCTAGGAAAGAAAGATGAAAGTTGGATATGGCACAAAAGAATGGGTCACATGCATTTTGATAACCTTGTCAAAGTCAGCAAAAGAGAAGCAATCAGAGAAATTCCCCAGAACATGAAACCAACCAACACTTTATGCAAGCATTGCCAACAAGGAAAGAAAAAAAGACCAGGTTCAAATCAAAGGAATATTCAACAACAAAACCACTAGAAATTGTGCATACTGATCTAGTTGGACCAACTACAACAAAAGGCTTAAAATATGATAAATAATTTATGTTATTAGTTGATGATTATACAAGAATGACTACAGTTTTCTTTCTCAAGAACAAGTTAGAGGCTTTTGAAAACTTCAAGATCTACAAGGAAATGGTTGAAAATGAGATGGATTCAAGAATCAAATGCTTAAGATCGGATAATGGAGGAGAATTTAAGTCAAAGGAATTTATGGACTACTGCAACAATCATGGAATAAAAAGACAATTCTCCATCCCTAGGACACCTCGACATAATGGAGTTGTTGAAAGAAAGAACATGACAGTACAAGAAATGTCTTGAACAATGATAATGGATTCAAAGTTGACAGATATTTTTTGGACACGGACAGTGAATACAACAGTTCAAATTCAAAACAGAGTAATGTTCAGAAAAAACACTGATAAAACTCCCTACGAGTTATGGAAAGGAAGACCAACAATGTGAACCACTTCAGAGTTTTTGGAAGCAAATGCTACATCAAAAGAGAAGATGGCAGAATGGGAAAGTTTGACTCTCGTGTGGAAAAATGAATACTTGTTGGTTACTCAAGTACAAGGAAAGCATACAAGTGTTACAATCTAAGATTAAAGGAAAGCACAAGTGTTACAATCTAAGATTAAACAAAGTTAGAAAGCATCAACATAACAATTGATGAAACAGATGTACCGTAATCAAAGGAAGAAGAAAACAACAAATCAATGGAACAACTTTTCAAAGAAGAAGATGAAAAAGAAGCAGAAGAGGGGAAGATACATGAAGAGAACTGATGCAGAAGAGCAAGTTCGGCAAGTATTCCAAAGACACCTAGCAAACGAAAATAGAACTATCCTTCGATCAAATTATTGGAAACAAAGATGTGGAGTTGAGACTAGAAGAAAAATCCGTCAATTAAAAACAAACACACCTAGCACTCTTATCTACAATTGAACCAAAATACAAGAAGCTAGCAAGGACTAAATTGGAATAAAGCCATGGATGAAAAATTAGATCAAATGAGAAAATGACACTTTGGGAATTGGTTCCAAGACCAAGAATAAGAATTTGATCAGCACAAAATAAGTTTTCAAGAATAAATTGAATGAAGATGGACATGTTACAAGGAACAAAGCTAGATTGGTATGTAAAGGATATGTACATATTGAAGGAATCAATTTTGAAGAGACATTTACCCCGCTTGCCAGAATGGAAGCAACTGCTTTTAGCTTCATGCATGCTCCAAAATGTTAAAGCATATAAGATGGACGTAACCATTTTTCCTCGAAGGGAAACTTGAAGAAGAAGTCTACATTAACAAACTAAGGGATTTTAGTTGTCGAGAACAATAATTCATGTGTGTAAATTCAAAGAAGGCCTTTGTATGGATCTAAAATAGGCTCCTAGAGCATGGTACCCGACCGATAAGTATCCGAAGTGCTGTGGTCTTAAAAGGAAGTGCAGAAAAAAACTCTACATTAAGGTAAGTTAAGGTAATATTTTATTAATTGAAGTTTATGTTGATGATATTATTTCTTTTGGTAGTGATGATGATAGGTTAAGCTTTAAATTTGGTAAAAGACATGTAATGAATTTGAAATGTCATTACTTTGAGAACTGTCCTTCTTCTCGACTTTAGGATACGCCAAAGAAACTAAGAAATTTTATTCTCAACCAAATATATCATAGAAATGCTAAAGAGGTTCGAATGGAAGATTGCAAACCGCTTATCACTCCCATGCAAACTCGCTTGTAAGTGATGTAAGATGATTCAAAGTCTATAGATCGTAGGAAATACGTGTCAATGATTGGCATCCTACTATATGTGACACATCTAGACTAGATGTACCGTGTAATTTGACAAGGCAGCCAAATTCTCGCGCTAATCAAAGGAATCACATGTATTAGCGAAGACAAGATCTTCGATATCTCAAAGGAACATAAGAGGCTTGGATTACGGTATCCAAAAGGAAAATATCTATCACCTACGGCTCACTGTGATGCGATTGGTAGGTTGTATCGACAGTTCGAATGAAGCACTAGTGGAGCACCGTTCTACTTAGGGTGAGTGTTTGCATCATGGCTAAGCAAGAAACAACCATCAATATCTCTATCTATAGTCGGTAAGTGGTATATTGCAACAACAACATGTTGTACATAGGTTCTTTGGATGAAACAAACTTTGACAGATATACAGGTTGAGTATGATGAGCCCATTCAAATATATTGTGATAATACAAGTGCCATCAATATCTCAAAAAACTCGGTGATGCACTCCAAGAAGAAGAACATTCCAATCAAGTATCACTTCCTACGGGAACAGGTTGCAAAAAAGAACATCAGAGTTGAATATGTGGGAACAAAAGAACAAGTGGCAGACATATTTACAAAACCACTTCCACGGGAAGCCTTTGAATATCTTCACCAAACACTTGGAGTTATTTCTACTCCAAAATGAATGCTTTTTGAATTCTTATCTTACATGTCTTAGATGTACACGAGGAAGCACCATAAGAGGATAGTTCAGTCAGGGGGAGCAGCCCTGGATGGAAAGATACCTTTGCCATTGATGACAAAGGGGGAGAGATTTATTAGATGCAAAGGATACAGGAAGATTTATCAGATTCAGAGGACAGAGGTATGGTTATAGGGGGAGCATGAGTGATATGATTTCAGTATTCCATTAGAGTGTTTCCATCAATGCCAAAGGGGTGATTATAGATTAAATTTGGTTGTCATTAATGTCAACCCTTGAAGAAAGCCCCGTAGCATAATGGACCCAAGAATGTTTGATGTAAATATGACTCATTATTGTTTTTTCATGGTTGATAAGAACTAAATATGGATGAACTCCAAAGTGGTCCCCTTATGGTGAAAGCCTTCACGGGAAGACACTTTGCAGAGTAAGAGAACCCATGCTTAATTATGGAATAATGAGATGAAGGACAGTGAATTTGTCAGGAAAAATATTCTAGATGGATATTTCTTGTCATGCCATTTCGAGTGGTATGTATAACGTCACATAACTCCTCATGGTTAGAAAGTTATGACCATGTGAAGTTGGAGAACCTAGGTTTGGGTAATGGACCCAAGTTTGTTTAATGGACAACGGTATGATTTTTTATATATTTGAAGGTAATACTATTTTATATGGATAGTACATGTCATTCCATTTCTGGTGGTATGTGGAATGTCACATAACTCCTCACGGTTTGAGAGTTATGGCCTTACGAAGTTGGAGGACCCTCATATGTCATCTAAAATCCCCAAAAGGTCAAAGTAGTCAAAGTGGTTTAAGAGATTTTAAAAGGTAAATAATAAATTGAAGTGGTGAGTGTATTATAATTCAAAGTGAATACAAAATAAATTATTTCAATAATAAATTTAATGGAGAAATTATAAGTGGGTTAACCCTAAAATAAGGAAGTGGGCCAAGTGACCTAGAAGATGTTTTTAAGGAAGTTACTTGGAGAGTATAAATAAGAGGCAAGGTTCTCTCATTTTAATAACACTTGAGAATATTTAATATCTATAGGTGTCTGAGGTAACCAAGGATATATAAGCTGAATTTTTGAGGGAAGTTGAAGAAAAGAAGGTCAAAATGCAAGGAAGGATAAATTCTTTTGATGGTGCTTTCTAAGGTATGCTATTTACAAGTCATCTCACCATTTTCTCTATAATTTTTTTCTATAATGATTCAGACCGTGAATTTCTACGCCATTGAGAAATAATACCCAAGTATCTGTGGTAAAAAACTTAGCTTGTGGGTCATTTTATTTTTGGAGTTACACTCCGTGGAAAATAGGGCTTGTGGCTAGTCCTGAAACTAGTCAAAAACAGGTGTTTCAGGTAAAAACGTCATAACTTATTCATAACAGATCGAAATTCAGTGATACCAAATGTATTGGTTAGGTTACAGTCTATAGTATGTTTTTTGATAGTTTTAGATCAATTCAATGAATATTTCATGCGGGGAACGCTCTACAAGGTCGCTCTCTAGAATAAGCCAGAATTCAACAAGGTATGTCATTTTTGCTATAAATCCCTTTATGAGATGTTCCAAGTAGTGACACCTGGAGGAATTGCATAAAACACATTGAAGAAAATTTTGTATCATTTTCAGATCTTTATACATTATAGGTTCAAATTTATGATTACTTCAAGTTAGGGTTGTTGACTAATCCAAAACTAGGCATGTGAGACTAAAGAAAAGTTTGATGAAAATGCTAGTCTCTTGTTGTTAAAGTTAAGGAAAGTTTGCATGAATGTGATAATATACACCAAGTCTATTACAAAGATACAAATCATATTTGGATGATGAAATTGATGAGGGATTTTGGTTGAGCTACATGTTGAGTACATGGTTGAGACAAGTAGTTGATGAGTTGGGACATACATGAGGTGTATAGTTGATGATGTTGGTACATATTGAAGAGTCATAGTTGATGAGTAGTTGACACATGATTGGTACATACTTGGTACATGGTTTGATGCACTTTTTTATGGTACAGGTTGATTACAGGTTGAGGTATAGGTTGATGCATGGTTGATGCATGGTACATATTTATTGGTACAGGTTTACAACGGTATATCTCAATGTGATAGTGTGACAGTGGTTCCATCATTCTAATTCTACTTAAAGGTGGCAGGATGAGGCAAGGACAGGTGGTTGTATCCACCTTTCAGTTGTAGCCGGAGAACATAGGGGGTTGTAGCCTCCTTCTGGTTGTAGCCAGAGAATTGGGGAGTTGGAGCTTCCCTCAGGTTGTAGCTTGAGAAACTAGGGGGTTGGAGCCTCCTTCCAGTTGAAGCTGGAAAACAAGGGAAGTTGGTGCTTCCAATGAATATAATTCTTCAAGACATATAAGAAAATTCATTACGCGATTTTCTCCCGATTTGGGTTTCCATGTAAAACACTGGTTTACTATGTATGTGTGTGATTGTTTATTTCTTACTACTCATTATTGGATAATAATTATACATTGATATAACATTTGAAGAAAAATGATTATAATTACACTATCACTGATTCACCCCCCCTCTCAGTAATACAACAAGATTTTGGGAACAGTCCAGATCAGTGACTCATGGACATTCGAGAGTGAAAACTTGTGTGAAGTATAGCGCTAGAACAAAAGGCCCCGAAGTGAATACGAATTTTTGATCTTAAAGGGGAAAAATGGTATTTGATCCAATCCTTTGGGGAAATGAGCTTTGGGATATTTGAAATGATAAGTTCTTAGAAATATCGAAGGGTCGAAGTCCCGAAATGGATCTGAGTCGTTAATCAACCAGAGCCACGTGTCATCAGTTCCACAGCTCCATGTAAAAGCGCATGGAGAAGTAAGCCAGATTTGAGTTTTGATTTTCCCGAAGTCCCAGAGACCCGAAGTGGATCTCGACCGTCCAAATCCATAATTCCACACATCATCGGATCCTTAGCTCCGAAGGTTTTTCTTAGAGGGAAATGTGGTTTGAGAATTGAAATTTCTGAAGGCCGATTCGCGAAGCAAATCTCAGTCGTTGATTCAAAGAGGGAAGATCTTATCTATCGATCTAAAGCATCAGAGTTGGGTCGTTGATCAGGAAGCCTCATCTCAAATCACAAGAACAATGGTCATGCTCCATTGTGGGGTCGGAAGGTGCGCATGTTTTAAAATTTCAAGGGCAGACCGCAATCGAAACAGTGGTTTTTGGAAAGGGACGCGTGGAGGTTCATAGTGAATTGCGGAGACAAAAGAAGTTTGTTTTCAAACCACCCTTGGTCGCGCCCGCAATTACGTGATTATATAGGGTCATGGCCCTAGGTCACATTAAATATGGAGTGATGGAGAGGAGCTACGCCAAAGACTAAAAGTGTCCGCATTGGTCACAGAAGAAGATCCGCTTGGCCTCGAGACGTCGAGATTGACTCGAAAAATTCGTATGGCATCGGCTGGAAACATTCATGACTGTAAAGCCCTTTCCTGATCCCAATGAAGGTATTTATTGAAGATTAGGGGCATAAGTTGAGACCTCGTCTCACTCCATAAATTGAAATCATTGCATAGCACAGCCATGAAGGCGCGTTAACGATCTGAATCTTCCTTATGGGCAATTTTTCCTGTAAAACACATAATTGTGCTTGGATCGTGTGTGAAATGAGAAAACTTGCACAATCTAACAGAGAAGGCACCGAAGGAAGGCTTTGAAGGAAGTGGTCCGATCACACTCTGGGTGGTTGCAACATTGTTGGGTATTTATAAACAATTTTGATATTTTGTTAAGGTCAAATGGTTGAGCTAGGCTCCCTGCTATTGTAATATTTTTATGAAGAACATTAGTTCTCTAGTTATGTATTTGTTCTTGAGACATCTTGGTTAATCTAACTCATCTTTCTTGCTCCATCTTATTTTCCTATGATACTGAGAGAGTTCATGATTGACTTATTCACATGGATTGTTGTGACTGTATTATGATGAATGTTTGATTATAGTGTTGTTATAATTTTTTTTAGCTTCTTTGAGATTTGAATTCAAGATAATATTACGTTTAATTTTTTCCTCCTTAGGCTGTTGGAAGACCTGATGTCCACAACAGAACTCTACACTCTCCTCACCAAAGTCTTCCCTCTATTAACCCTTAATCCAACTTACTGATTGAAGTTGATTCCATACCTCAATTGCTTATGCATGCTAGTCTAAAGTTTTGAGTTAAAACGTTATTATCATTGAGTCCTCTCCATTTGATCACCTAAAACTCATTTACATTTACTATATAAACTGATGGGTATTGGGATTACCTTATATGCAATCTAAGGGTGACTTATAGTGCTAAAATTCTTGGCACCGTTGTCGGGGACGAATTAAAGACATTCCTCGGGATATAATGACAAAGATATTCTAATTCTGAAGGTGCATTAGGTATCAGAACCATTGAAGATTGCAACTTGCACCTGGTGACTCCATTATTTTAGTTGTGGCTCCTAAAGGAAGACACATGAGGTCTACTCCACAACCACCTCTAGGTACACCTGAATTTGACCCAAAGAAGATTATCAAGAAAGGAATTCTTTCTCAAGAAGGCTTTTAGTTGATGTCCCAGATTGAAAATCTCCCTGGGAGAACGACAATGCTCAGATCTAGCCTTTGATGGTGAACAAAGACTAGACACATTCAAACTACATATCATTCACCTGGCGATTCCATGATTAAAGAATCCAGTGGAAACTCCACTGTTTTGAAATGTAAAGATCTTGGCTCGAAGGTTTGCTCCTTTTAATTTATCTGTTGCTCCTGGTTTTCCAAATGTTTTTCCTACTATCGATGAGTGGGGTGATGTTTTTCCCATATTTAGAGAACAACCCTGCCGAGCATCTCTGTGAGTTTCATGAACTCATGCATCATTGGGAGATACATCATGAGGATGTATTATTGAAAATGTTAATGTTCTCATTAGCGGGAGATGCTCGTGAGTGGTATCACTCATTGCCCCCTGCTAGCATCTCCTGCTTGGAGCAGTTTCATGCAAATTTCAATGCTCACTGTCAAAGGTATTATTCCTACGAGTTAATCTATAATAACTTTTGTGAGGAGTATAGAGATGGTGTTTAGAACATAGTTCGTTCTTGTGAAATCTGTGAGGAGGAGGGGTATACCTAAGATGAGTTGGTGAAAATGGTACAAGCACTTTCTGCAAAAATGGAAAAATTGGAGGCAGGTCGTGCTTGTTTCTCTTATGAAGGATATGCAGAGGATATTCCAGTCCTTGAAATAGATGTTTTTGGAATCCATGCTTATGATGAAGAAGTGATTTCAAATACTGACCAAGAGCACCCAAATTTTGATGAATATCCCATTGAAGATGACGAAGAGAAGATATTTTCCATGGTTCCTGTTTATGATGATTATGAATCGAATCCTTGGGAGAGCCATGAAGGAGAAAAGGAGGAGTTAAATGGGTAGTTTATCTCTTGTCTAGAACCAGTAAATGAGCAAATATCACCTGGGTTCAACCACCCTACATTAGTCCTCTACCCACCTGTACACTCTGAGATCATCGAATGACAAGAGAGCAACAATGAAGGAGAGGGGGTAATTTCTTACCAGTTGATTTTTCCTGATTATAAATGTTGTGACCCCATGGGGTTATATATGGAGTTGTGTTTTCCAAAAGCATTGGAGCTTGCAAAATTTTTCATCCAATCATAATTTAGGGGTATTGTCTGTATTCTAAGACATGTTTCTTTTATGTTGTCATGCTTCCTTTACTTGTTGTGGATCATTTGCAGTAAAAAGAAGAATTATGTTACCAGACAGTCTGGGTGGCTATGGTAGAAGTTTTCTTTCACCTAGTGCTTTGTAAAAATTATTTAGCCTAGGCTTGTATATAAATAAGCTATTTCTGGAGCATGTGTGTTTGTTTTCCTTTTTTTAAGTAGAGTAGTGTACATGTCGGCCTTCGAAAAAATGTTTTGAGCTCGACTCCATAACCCAACAACTAAGGCACTAGAACTACTTGTTCTTGGAAGCTTGCAGGGAGCATGCCATCCCTTGTGGAGCCAAATGTCATGACATGAACTTGTTAGAGTCTCATGGGTTTGTGGTTTCTACCTAAGTCTATAATTTTTCCTCGTCTCTACGATTTTCACAGACCAAGTCTTAAATTTTTCCCCCCTTTGTCTTGTAAAATCATTTTCTATTTTCCCTTGTTCATTTTTGTGCCATGGTCTCCCTATTTTCTCAACTCGCAGCCAGTCGTCCAAATCCTTGATCATGCAGGTCGCAGCCATGAACACAAAGTGAAAATTTATTAAACAGTCTATTTTGATATTGAAGCATAAGCAAAAGACAGTTTTAATATTTCAGTGGAAAAGATTCTGGGAACAGTCCAGATCAACGACTCACCAATGTTTGGGAGTGCAAACTTGCGTGAAGTATAGTGCCAAAATAGAAGGCCCTGAAGTGAATACAAGTCGTTGATCTTAAAGGGGACAAGTGGCAGTTGATCCAAGCCTTTGGGGAAATGAGCTTCGAGAGATTTGAAATGAGAAGTGCTTAGAAATCCTGAAGGGCTGAAGTCCAGAAGGCCCGAAATGGATCTGAGTCGTTGATCAACCAGAGCCATGTGTCATCAGATCCACATCTCTGGGTAAAAGCGCATGGAGAAGTAAGAAATATTTGAGTTTTGATTTTCCCGAAGTCCCGGAGAGCCGCAGTGGATCTCGACTTTCCAAATCCATAATGAAATGCGTCATCATATCCTCATCTCCAGAGGTTTTTATTAGAGGGAAATGTGGTTTGAGAATTGAAATTCCCAAAGGCCGATTCGCGAAGCAGATCTCAGTTGTTGATTCGAAGAGGGTAGATATGATCCATTGATCTACAGTGCTGGAGCTGGGTTGTTGATTAGGAAGCCTCATCTCATATCATAAGAACAATGGTCATGCTCCATTTCGGGGTTGGAAGGTGCACACGTTTTAAAATTTCAAGGGCGAGCCACAATCAGAACCATGGTTTTTGGAAAGGGATGAGTGGCAGTTCATGGTGAATTGTGGGGAAAAAACGGTTTTATTTCAAACCACCCTTGATTGTGCCCACAATCGTGAAATTGATTAGGGTCATGGCCCTGTCTCACATTGAATATGGAGTGATGGAGAGTAGCTGCACCAAATATCGAAAGTGTTTGTATTGGTCATAGAAGAAGATCTTCTTAGCCTCGAGACGTTGGGATTGACTCAAAACATTTGTATGGCACCACCTGGAAACATTCATGAGTGTCAGGCCCTTTGTTGATCCCAATGAAGGTAATTATTGAATATTGGGGGTGGCAGTTGAGACCTCGTCTCAACCCATAAATGGAAAGCGTTGCAGAGCACAGCCATGAAGGCATGCTGACGATCCGAAGCTTCCTTATGGGAAATTTTTCCTGTAAAGCACATTACTGTGCCTGGCTCGTGTCTAACATGAGAAAACCTGCACAATCTGATAGAGAAGGTGCCAACAGAAGGATTTGAAGGCAGTGGTCCGACCACACTTCTGGTGGTTGTAGCATTGCTGGGTATTTATAGACAGTTTTGATATTTTGTTAAGGTCGAATGGTTGAGCTAGGCTCCCTGCTATTGTAATATTTTTATGAAGAACATTGGTTCTCTACTTATGTATTTGTTCTTGAGACATCTTGGTTAATCTAAGTTAGATTTCTTGCTTTATCTTATTTTCCTCTGATACTGAGAGAGTTCATGATTGACTGATTCACATGGATTGTTGTGATTGTATTATGATGAATGTTTGATTATAGTGTTGTTATAATTTCTTTCAGTTTCTTTGAGATTTGAATTCAAGAGGATATTGCATTTAAGATTTTCCTCCTTAGGCTGTTGGAAGACCTGATGTCAATAGCAGACCTCTACACTCTCCTCACCAAAGTCTTCCCTCTATTCACCCTTACTCCAACTTACCGACTGAATTTTATTCCAGACCTCAATTGGTTATGCATGCTAGTCCAGATTTATGAGCTAGAACATTATTATCATTGAGTCCTCTCCATTTGATCACCTAAAACTCATTTACATTTACTGTATAAACTGATTGGTATTGGTCTTACCTTCTATGAAATATGAGGGTGGCTTCTAATGATAACACAACAAATGTGTGGATAACTCCAACAATGTAAGGCAACTTAGAACATAGCTAACACTCCTTTTTTCCTGAATAAAATTACAGTTCTAGATGTTACAGGACCCATCTTCAATGTTGTCACGATTTTTGGAAGGAGCTTGATGGAGATAGGTCGCTCCCTCAAAAAATATTATCCTCCATGCTGCACTAACTCGAGTCACTATAAAATGGCGCTACCTCTCATATATATATATATATATTCCCAAAAATCACAAAATCGATCCAAAGTGAGGATATTCAGTCCTCCTACAGAGATCTATGCAAATCGTCTCTATGAAACCCAAAACTCAGCCAACCGCTCTTCTATAAAATATTTGAACTTCTCAAATATTCTCAGATCTTCTTGTTAATGGTTTTATTTTGATTTCACGCGGGGTCTTGTAATTTTTTTGTTTCATTTGAATAGTTAGTGCTAAATTGGGCTCCATTAGTGCTGACTATTGGTAGAAAAAATAATCAATTTAGGGTGTAAATTGAGCCTCATTTAGCACAAGTTGTGGACGATTGTGCAAAAAGGATTAAAGAGTGTGTTTTGGAGGTAACTCACCCACTTTGACAAGAAGAATATTCACTATATGAGTGATTAAGTGATTGAATTTGGCTAGAGGATAGTTATCAATGTCGTCTACAGTTGGAGGATCGAAATTTCTTTGAGGAGGAGGAGGAAACTCATCTCTTCTGAGGGGGATGCCATCAATACCCCACAAAAAATCCTCTGCTTATTTTTTCCAACTATAGGGTTCACATTATCTTGATCCCCTCCTATGGGGATATTCAAATTATATGGTGCTTATACTAGTTCTCTTTATGAGGGATCAAGAACTTCAAGTCTATGCTTTGTTGGAGGTAACCCCGACATGAATAAGGGAGGAATACCTTGGTTCCTCCTAGAATGATAAGGACAATGATCAAACACTTTGAAATGGTCTAAACTAAGTTGAATATTGTAAAGACTTGAAAATAAAAATGACACCAATCAATTCTAAGTGTGACACCAATCAACAGACCACTACAAAACTTTGAAAAGACAATGAGTGAACACATTCCTTCAAATGCTAGCAGAACATGATTAAATCCCGAGCTCCAATTAGTAAGGAGATAAAAAATGGAATTCCAAAGTTCAACCTAGGTCGATGGTGAGGGCCTGAATAAAACTCGTGAAGATATGGGAGATATTTATAGTGACCCAACAATGTTACCATCCGAGGTGAAATCCCCTTTCAAAATAATTAGGGAACCTCTAGGGAGAACTCTAATAGTGTTTCTCTATGGTATGAAATGGTATTGGTATGCAATGGTATTGGTATGCAATGGTATTGGAAACGATATTTGTTATGCATTGGTATGCATTGATATGTCAGCGTTTCATGGAAACTTGCACAAGAGACCTAGCTAAAGCATACACAAACAAAGCTTATAAAGAAAAGTAAGAGAGATACACAATGAAGAATGAGAATCAATGTATATTATGATCTAATCAATGAGTGAGTGATCTTCACTCATATATGCAATGATATCCTATAATTAAGAATGCATGGATAATAGTGATGGTCTAATATTAGAAATTCTAAAATAGAACTAGCGAGTTAACTCCCACTGAACTAGTGTTACTCCCACTGAACTAGTGTGTCGAAAATAGAAATTTCTCCAACACCCCCCCTGAACATCACTATGGAGTAAAAACTGAGTCCCGACTACTAGGAAATATTAGGTACTCATGTACAATGCAACTAATGAACAATGGATAAAAGTGAGGAAAGAGGGAAAACCACATGGGAACTAAACCCCCCCTCAAAAGATAATGTATCAAAAGAAGAAAATGGCAGTTGCTAGGAAACTATGTTCTTCACTGTAAGATGATCCCGCAAAGTCTGAAACTTCTGCTTACTAAAAGTCTTCGTGAAGATGTATAAATCTTTATGGATCTGATGAAGTCCTTTGGAAACCTGTCTAGCCTTGTACCTCTTGATCCTATGGACCCATCTACACCTAAAAATATTATTTTCTGGTCGAAATGGAACCAGATGCGAAGTCCGATTCTTTAGGAGTGAGTCATACTCCTTTTGCATGGATTCTTTCCATAATGGACTGCCCACAACTTTAATGTAGTTTTGTAGATCAGTGGATTAAACCATATAGTAATGCATGGGCATTGCAGGTTCTAAAGCTGAAAGTACATAAGAAGGCTCCTCATGTTGAGATCGAGTCATCCTTGAATCCAATGTATTCCCTGCAAGGTTGTGTGTTGCATAAAGTGTGGTATGTTCCTTCTTGTGCATCTACTTAAGCTTTGGTGTTGGATTCTTATCTGGCTGTATTACCTTCTTATTTTCATGTACATAATCTGAGTGTATGGAATCATCTATGATGTCTGAAACTGATGGAAGAACAAGAGTATATGCATGTTGCACTAGAGGTGCATGCAAAGTACTCTCCTTATGTGTAAGTATAATAGAGGAGTCATCGTCAGAAAACTTAGTGAATTTATACAACCTTGACTTGTGATCCACCTCACCAATTGCAATAATGGAATTGTCAGGCATGCCAATTACTGAAACTGAATCTGATGTAAATTCAACCTTTTTACCTTTCTGAATGATCTGATAAACTAAGAGAAGATTCATAGAAAGCTTTGGAACATGTAATACATTCTCAAAACTTCCATTGTGGGGTTCCACTCTCCCTTCTCCTTCTGCTACTAATAGAGTATCATCCCCCATGAGAATAGGGGGTCTTGAGCATGGACTCAAAGAAGAGAAAAATTCCTCTTTTGCTGCCATATGATGGGATGCACTAGAATCTATAATCCATGAATCAAATGGGGAATTAATTGCAACAAGACCATGATGATTACCTTTCTTAGGAGCATGATATTCTTTCTTCTACTTCTTGACTCCCTTTGGAATGAAGTTTCCAAGGTTGTTCTGCTTAGGTTTTTGTTCCATAAGATCAATCTGTTTCTTCATGCATGTGGATTCTTCATGATTTTATTTATTGCAGTAAGTGCATTGTTTTCCCTTCTTCTTCTTCTTGGAATCTGAAGAGTCTTTGGACACTAAAGAATCATTAAAGGGTTTGGAATATCTCTCCTTCCCTTTCTATTTGGATGACCATTTTCCATCATGCATGGTGAGTGCATGTGCTTTGGGATCTTTCATGAGGCCCATTGGTATGGGTTTTTTCTGCTCTTGTGTAAGAGACTCAATGAACTGAGCCAACGTAGGCATTTTCCAATTTGTTCCAAAAAGACATCCGCCATAATGGAAATTGGAGACATATACAACATATTTTGGTCCTAGCTTAGCCAAGATTGTTAGAATAAGTTGTTTCTCTTGTGTAGACTTGTCAATACCACATTCACCCAAGCTCAAAATCAAAGATTTAAATTTAGTAAAGAAATATTGTATATTATCAAAACTTTTAGGGTCTAAGGTATTCAACTCTACCTCAAGCATATGACCTCGCATCTTATCCTTCTTTCCAAAGAGTCCTTTTAGGGTGGTCCAGATCTCGTTTGGAGTCTTGCATGCAACAACATGAAACCATAAATAAATGAATATTAACTCAAGAAGTAGTGCTATGGTCTCATCCTTATGGTTCTCCCATATCATCTTCTCAATCGCTGATGTAGGTTATGTTTCTGTCACCATCGTCAAATTATACAATCATTTCCTTCTGAGTTGGAATTCTGCCTTGGGATTTCAATCAAAATAATTGTATGGTGTGAGGATTACCACCAAGTTTAACTGTATAATAGTTGTCCTATCCATCTCTACCACTGCTTCTAAGAACCCCTAAAAATTTATTCTCAATCTGCAAGTGAAAAATTAAGAAATCACGATAGAAAGGGCACTTTAAGTGAAAATTTGTATCAGTTTCAAGAGACAATCTTCCGACTTAATTTCTGAGCAAACAGTGAGGAATATACCCAAACGATTGAAAACCCACTTACAGAATGGGTCGATTTACTTCTCTTACAAGTTGTTTCCTCAAAAACTTAATATTTGGGGAGCAATCATTGTAGAAAGGTACGACCATGGATTCGTATCCAATTCAGGAGGTTATCGTACGACTTACTTTTTGAGCAAATGATGAGAAATCTCGCCAAACAATTGAATACCCACTTGTAGAATGGGTCGATTTACTTCCCTATCAATCCGTTTCCTCAAAAACTTAATATTTTTGGAGAAATCACTACTGAAAGGTATGACCACGGATTCATATCAGTTTTAGGAGACTATCTTTCGGCTTACTTTCTGAGTAAACGGTGAAGAATCTCACCAAACAGTTGAAAACCCACTTGTATAATGGGTCTATTTACTTCCCATGGGAGCCGTTTCCTCAAAACGCTAATATTTTTTGAGAAATCACTACTAAAAGGTATGACCACAGATTTAGCTCACCGAAACTTCGATTTTCCTTACTTTTTGGCTTGTCTTTCTTACTCCAAGCAGCTTAGCTTTGATACCATGTCAATGTTTCATGGAAACTTGCACAGAAGACCTAGATAAAGCATACACAAACAAATCTTATCAAGAAAAGTAAGAGAGATACACAATGAATAATGAGAATCAATGTATATTATGATCTAATCAATGAGTGAGTGATCTTCACTCATATAGGAAATGATATCCTATAATTAGGAATGCATTCTGTTAGCACTAGAAGTCACCTCTGGATTGCAACAGAGGTAATCCCAGTACCCATCAGTTTGTATATCATAATGAAAACTTTTAAGGGGGGTCTAATGGACGCAGACTTAGGATTATATCGTTTTAACTATGAAAACTGGGCTCGTGTGCACAAGTATATGAGGTCTTGATCTAACTTCAATCAACAAGTTGTAGCAAGGGTGAGTAGGGGGAAGAACTTGAGAAGAATGAATAAGTCTACTTTGGACATCCGGTCTTCCAACAACTTGAAGAGGAAAAACTCATAAGACAAGATCCTCTTGGTTCAAAGTTTCAGGGAAATAAATGAATTTATTACTGAACTGAAATCAAACATACATCACAATTCAATAACAACAACTCGACTGGATCATCCATGCCCAAGGAATTCAATGTTAGGAGAAAAACAACACAAGAAACTGATGAAAACTAGTTGTGATGCCACTGTGATCAAACCTACATCACAAGAACATAACTACCCTCGACTGGATCATCCATTCCTGAGTGTCTTAACACAGTTGTTACAGAGAGATGAAATGAAACTGACTTACATTAAACAAGTAGTCTCAAATAAAAATACATAACTAGAAGAACTAGAGCTTCATTAAAACTTTACAATACGGGAGCGTAGCTCAACCATCGACCCTAACAAAAAATGAGGAAGACTCATATATACTCAGATCAAAAACTACATAAACATGCTCGAGTCTCTACATTGAAGGCATTACGTCTGCATGCTTCATGGAAGACTGTGCATGCAGTTTCCTATCAGAAGTGAGCTTTGTCAGATGCAATCGTGTTTCAGGACAGTTCTGTAGCTGGGTCGACTTGCGGATAGTCCTTTCTCGGGATTTCCATTTATCGTGGAAATAATGTTCAACCACCATGAACTAAACTCAATAACTACTTCATTGGGATCGAGAAGGCCCAATTCGGCACTGCACCAGTGGAATTTTGTGGCCTCTTCATTCTGACAGCTGGATCTCTGTCAGATGCTTGCAGGGAGGTCTGACAACAGACGTGGCTGCTGACGAAGTGATTGGCGCACTCGGCTTGGAATACCGGATGGGAGATGGCCAAGTGGACAACCATGGATGGGAAGAGGAGACTGAGGATAGTGTGGGGGTCACACAAGAGAGAGTTGAGGTGTAGTGGGACAGAGGTGATGTGGAGTAAGGTGGCACAGGTGGCGGGAGATGAGAAGGGGACAGGTGCTGGCAGGACATTTGTAGAGCAACGACTTGTTGACTCGGGATATGGTGTTATATGCACATGCACATATCTGGGCTGCGAAAAGTGATTTGAATCTTCACCGTTTTTGGGGCCGATATGCGTCTTCGACTAAAACGTCACTTCTCAGCAAAACCATGGTTTCAAACCCAGCCCGCCCTACAAATTTTAACGTATATGCATGTTGAGGCCCCGATATGATCAACGACCATCGATTTGGGGGGGAGAGGTGAGATATGAGCACACTGGCTACTTTTGGTGCCTCCACCAAACTTTTATCATCTCGCTAACTTTGGAGTCCTTCCAACTGTGTTTAGAGGTAGCGCCTCACTGAACTTGTGTGAGGGAAAAAACCTCCATTGTAATTGCCTCAGCCTGCTTTGCGTGCTGATGGTTGCCACCTGCACCTTGGAAAAACAACAATAATGTGCTAACATTAGGCTCCATGGGGGATGGCTTGCTCCTTGTGAGATGCCAAGAACTCGCAGCATCAGTCGCCTTGTTGTTGGGTTGTGGAGTCTCCTACTAAAAACAAAATAAACATAGAATAGGAACGGTATTTACAATGGTGGGACACTGACTGCGGCTTCAGACAAATTTTGTTTTCAAAACGTGACCATTTACAGGGCCACCAAAAAATTCGTCACCCTCCAAATTCAACAACCTATAAGTTTTGTTTGGAAATTCTTCAGAAATCTTGAAGGGCCCAATCTAGAGGGTTTCCAATTTACCATTATTTCCCTTGTCTTGTCTGGGCGCATCCCATTTAAGTGCTAGATCTCCCAGCTCAAAATACTCTTTTCTGACTTTCCCGTCAAAAATCTACTTGATTCTCTGCTGACGCTCATGTGCTCTCTCCTTCATCTACTCTCTTTCTTGTTGCACTTCTACTAGATGATGTATCCTCTTGATCATGTCATCAAGCTCATCCTGGTAGTCTTGGAAGAATTTTTCCACAGGCAGGGAAAGCTAAGAAGGGAAAACGGCCTCAATTCCATAGACAAGCTGAAAAGGAGAGGTGCCTAGAGACCTCTTTGTTGTCACTCTGTCAACCCACATAGAAAACTTGAGCTTTGAATCCCATGCTTTCTTATCATCCTCTAGCCGTTTTTTGATAATATTTGTAAGGCTTTTATTAGAGGACTCTGCTAATCCATTGCCTTAGGGGTACTAGGGGGTGTAGTGGATTATTGAATTTCAGAACTACTCACAGAATTTGATCAATGGCTCAGGCTTGAAGGATGCAACGTTATTAGTGATGATTATGTCTGGACAACCAAACCTTTCCATAATATCTTCATGAAAACCATTGATCACTTTGTGAGAAGCACTCCTTGTGGGGATAGCTTCTATCCACTTGGTGAAATAATCTGTTGCAATTAAGATCCACCTGTGTTGACCAATTGAAGCAGGATGAATTTCCCCAATAAAGTCTAGGCCCCATTGTTGAAAGGGTCCTGAAGCTACCATAGGCTTCAAAGGAAGAGACTTGAGCTATTGATTTCCTAAGAATTTACGACATTTGATATAGGACCTGACCTTTGCATAGATATTGGTGAACATACTAGGCTAGAAGTACCCATCCCTGAGGATTTTATAGGTTTTGGTTTTCCAGAAGTGATGTCCCCCACACAGGCTGTCATGAAAATAAAACATAATGTTTTGGGCCTCCTGTGGGTCTAAACATCTCAAAAGCACTCCTAGAGGGTCTTTCCAATACAAGGCATGGTCAATAAGGCAATATCTGATTTCTTTGAGATTTAAAGCTCTTGCCTTTCTCTTCCCCATTCCATATGGAGGTCGCAACTCTTGCAGAAAATATATAATGTCTTTATACCAGGTGCATTCTGCCAATGGAGGGTCGTCTTGAGGGATTTTATCAGGCACTTTAGCCTGCTGCTTTTCTAAGAAACTGTTAATGAAGTTAACCTCCAAAGATTTACAATTAGATTCAGCCAATAGCTTGGCTAGACCTTGGACTTTAACTAGTTTGGTGGGTTTTATTTCCAGCTCAAATTCAAGGATTTTGAAAATCAACTTACTCCTTCTCCCGTCTATGTCAGGTTGAATGAGAATTTCCTTCATAGAAGTTGAAGGAACATATGAAATGATATTCGAATGTCAAACATAGACTTTGAAAGCCTTCAGATATTTGACCAAGGCATAGTCATGCTTCTCTATGATGCCATATCTGACCTCTGCGTCTCTTAGTGCTCTGCCGGAAAAAAAAATGGGTTGTTCCAGCCCTTCAACATTCTTCTGCAATAAAACAACTGCCACTGTATCAAAAGAAGCAAAGGAAAAAATTAGAAAATCCTTGGAATAATCAGGACTGATCAATACAGGTGCCTCATTCAATGCTTTTTTATTTGGTTGAAGGATTCTCTAGGATCAACAATCCATTTTATTTCATTCCCCTTCCTGAGCATGGTTGTGATATGCTTCACCAATTCAAAAACATTTGAAGCAAACCTTCTCATAAAATTGATTCTGCCTAGGAAGGACTGAACTTCCTTCTTAGATCTGGGAGGTGACAAGGCTTGAATAGCTTCCACCCTGCTTGAATATATTCTGACCCCTCAGCTGATACTATGTGTCCCAATAATTTTCCCTCTTTCATGGAAAACAATGACTTCTTGGGATTTAAGGAGAGACCAAACCTTCTTCATTTCAAGAAGACCTTTCTTAGATGACAGTAGTGTTCTTTATCAGATCTAGAGAAGATTGTAATGTCATCCAAGTAGACGACTACAAATTTTTCTCTTTCTCCAATAAAATCTATGTCCATGGCTTGTTGAAAAGTTGCCCTTGCGTTCATCAGTCCAAAGGGAATTTTGGCATACATGAATGTGCCCCAAGGAGTAGTGAAAGTTCTCTTTTCTTTGTCTTCAGGCAGGACAAAGATCTAATTGTAGATAGAAAAACCATCAATCATGGAAATCCTAGATGCACTTGTTACCCTCTACAATATATGTTCCATCTTTGGCAATGGGTAATTGTCCTTCTTAGAGCTCCTGTTCAGGTTCTTGAAATCAACACAAAGTATGATTTCTCCATTCTTCTTTTTTACTGGGACCAAGTTAGCCACCCACTCAAAATATCTCAAAGGGACAATGATTTGATCATCCAGTAGCTTCTTTACCTCCCTTTCCATAATATGCAGCAACATAGGATTTATTTGTCTTAATTTCTTCCTAAATGGTTTGGCCTCCTCTTTCAATGGGATCTTATGCTCAATGAAAACCGTGTCATATGTTTTGAGGTCTTCATAGGTCCATGCAAACACATCAACAAATTCTCTTAATAACTCAGTATACTCAGCCCTTTGTTCCTTCGACAAGTTGCTTGACAAATTGACAAATTTTGGATTCCTCTCTATGCCAATATTGCACTCTGCTATGTCAGCATCCTCACTTGAGACTTTACCCTTTACTGCCACATCATTTTTGTCAAATAATCTTTCCAGAGGGACCAGTCCCTTTGGGATGTGATTGTTGGGCAACTAAACAATATGATGATCAACAATCTTGTTCTTAAAAAAAATAGTATGAGGATTCATTTCAAAATCAAGATCCTGATCAATGTGTAATGTAAACAAGTCATGAACAGTCTCCAAGAATCTTTTGACATTGTCAAGTATAGAGGGTCTATATTTTACTTCTATATCATACCTGAATTTAGGTGGCAGAGAGATTCTAAAATTGCTTGCTGAGACAGCCAAAGAATCGACCATGGCATTCTCTTCTCTTGGGACAAATGAAATGTTAAAAGCTGATAAAAAACTATCAATTAGATCCCTAATCCAAAAATTAATGTATTACTGATAAATCACAAGTTAGTTAAATGTACTTTATGCATCGGATCGATAAGAATGTGAAATACATAAACTCATTAACTTGTTGCAGAATATCAAATGTGACTTTTACTTGATGCTCATTAATGATTAAAGAGATCAACCATTAATAACCATGTTGCAAATTAAGAGAAGAGAACAACAAAATAGAAAGAGAAATAGAGACAAGAACTTGTTAACGGAGTTAACTAATCATTGGCTACATCTCAGGGCCCGCTTCCAAGTGGAGGACCTCTTTATTGCTCTTTAAAATGATCAAATTTCTCTTACATAGGCTCTTTGTTGTTACATAACATGCTTCAGATCTGTTGTTCAAGACCTCCTTGCTCAGATTCATACATGCATCATCAAACTCTTCTCAAAAACATGGCAAACATGCCCCTCAAAACATGAGAAAAGGCCAAAAATTACAAGTTGCTCCTTCAAATCCCTGCATCAAAATTTGTCCTCCAAGCTTCAAAAAGCTTGGTTTTTATAGTTTTTAGTCTCAGATGAGGAATCCCAGCTTCCCTTGAAGATCTGGCCTCTTTCTGGGATCAAATCCCCCTCCAAATGGCCAAGATATCCTAAAAAAACCAATTTTGGTCATAATATCAGGCAAAATCATTTAAAATTACATTAACAGGGTAAAAACCCACTTTTAAACCATAATATATGGTTAAGCCCTCAAAGAATGGTGTGTTCCCCTTAATATATGGTCACATGCAATCTCATATTTCCAAGCGCCAACCCTTTGGGCTGCGCGTTGGCCTTGAATAGGCTCCAACTCCTCGTTACATGGTGCATTCCATGGGACCTTCGGCCTAACAAATAAATGCACATTTTATTAAGCCCCAAATTCAGGCGCTTGGATAAGGTCACAACCCCCTAATCTTGGTAGTTAGGCACTAGAATCATGGCCTTAATCCATGCGTTGTATGTTTATTGGATAGTTCGCACCCCTTTTGGGTGGCTGGTTGCATGGCATAAACAAACCACGAGTTGGGGCTTAGCCCCAGCCCCCTCCCGTGCCAAACCTTTCAACATTGCAACATTTATATAATAAAGTGGGTTATGTTTTAACAAGCAACATGGTGGCGTGTTGGTAAAAGGGATCTCCCCAAAGAACTTGGCTTGGCCATAGGTTGTGGGGTCAAAACCAACGGACCCCCAAAAACATTTTTTGAACTTGTCATTCGATTGTTGATTGGGTGCCACGTGGCTGCCCATGCCTGGGCCACATGACACCACCACATTTGCCCAAATATTCGCCACGTGTCTAATGTGCATTGGTCCAAGTCTGCCACATTTGTCTAGTCACAACTCACCGCTTGTCAACACCTTCTTCTGCCACGTCAACATCATTAAATATATTTGGTGATGTCATGTTGACATCAACATTGACTTTTTGCCAGTCAACCTTTGAACTTTTAGCTATTTGAGAATCTGATCAGAGTGCAATAACTCTCGCATACAGAGCTTGTTTGAGAAATTAAATATATGGTCAGAATCAGTGTGATGAGCTGGTCACAATGGAATTGGTTTCACTCAATTATGAAAACTTTCATTTTTTGGAATTTTCTGAGCCTAGGGAGCCTCCTGGATCATTCCTCCACACTTTGGAAGCTTTTGGACCACCAAAAGTCTAATTTTACTCAGGTAAGAAGTGAGGATACTGCTTCCCCACTTGTCCGGCATCATCCATCCTTTTTTCTTGGACAATAATCACCTGACCAATCACAACAAACATGAAAACTGAGATAACATTGTTTATCAAAGTAATCATCCCATCAATCACACAATCATCTACATTCTTTGTCGCATTTTGCATCCATACACCACTGAATAACAGCAAACTAAACAACAATACTGAGTATGCGAATGAAAATGATAAAACATGCTTCCCCTTTTGCACAGGAACAATAACCAAAGTATGAAGCTAAACCTCATGTTGTACCTATGGTGACACTTCATCACTGTTAGAAACATATGGAATTATCTCATGTTCAACATCACTAACTTCCTATTTTGTTACAGACATAAGTGTTAAACTTTTGCTTGCATTTACCATTCTTTTTAACTGTCCTGTAGCTGCAAAATATCTATCAGTTTTCATGTGATGACCACGAACAATGTACTCTTTCCCATATTTCTTGAAGAAATATTTATTTTCCTCCCTATAGAATATATCTTTCCTATCATAAATATATGGGCTTCCCAGTACAATTTCACATATGTCCAGTGGCACTATATCAAACTCTACTTCATCAACATAGTTAGAAGTGATTGCAAACTTGATTTTACACTGCTTGGTTACTTGTAAATTGTTATCACCACATATCCATCCCAATGGATATGGTTTAGGAAGTGACTTAGTTTAAAGTCCCAAGTTATTTACAACATCTTCACTAATTAGATTGGCTTGTGATCCACTGTATACAAGAGTATCAACTTTAAAATTATGTGTTATAATGCTTATGTGGAAAAGTTCACTCCTTTTACACTCATCATTTACAACAACTGAACTAGAAGAGCTAGTACTTGCATCAGAATTTATACCTCAGATTCCCATACTACAACCTTTGTCTCATCACCAAAATCTGATCCAAGATCCACTTGAATTGTCACAGCTGTGGTATTCTTCCTTCCTTGATTGGCATACTTCTTTGGCTTCAAGTCAGGATGTAAGACCCAACAACGATCTTCATCATGGCCTACTTTCTTGTAATGCTTGCAAGTAGGCTTCTCCTTTCTTGTTGTGGTTGTCTTCTTCTCTTTCTCTTTCCTTTTCCCTAAATCCTTTCTTTTCCAAGTATTTGTATAAACACTATCACCAACATTCCCTTTACTTGATTCAATGTGAATGGCCTGTACACATACTTCATCAAAGTTAGAAGGATTTAGCATAAGAATAGTGTGCTTGAGATAAGAATGTAAACCACCAATATATTTTAGGAGTGTCTCTTGTGTATATAAAGGAATACCCAAATTCAAATCTTTCTTATAAAATATTTGAGTATATTCTTGTACACTTTGACATTTAACTTGCCTTAAACTTTGCCAATTCATCATTTCTTGTTGCATGTATGCTAATGGATAGAATTGTTTCTTCAAAGCAATGATAAAATAATTCCAGGAAGAGATTGTTTTACCATTTTTATTGAGATCATCCTTAGTTTTGATTTCCCACCATATGAGAGTTGTGCCTCCCAATTTGAGACTTGCAAGTTGGATCTTTGTTTCATCATCAACAATCCTTTGTATCCTGAAATAGACTTCTAACTGTCTCACCCAATTATCTAGCTTTTTTGCATCTAATTCACCATCATAAGTGGGTAAATTAAACTTTACATCTAACTTTAATAAAGGCATATCAGAAGAATGATGAGTTTTCTTAGGTTGCTTATCCTTGGAGGGATGTACACTTGCTTCACTTGTAGATGGCAAGAATGAAGGAGAAGAAGGTTCTGAAGGTCCACCACCTCCAATTCCTCCTTCTGCTCTTATTGAAGATTCACCTTCTTCAAATTTTGGATTTATTCGTTGTCCTCTTTCATGGTAAAGTTCCTCTACCATGGATTTCATCAATTGAAATGACTCAAAGAAATTGTCCTCAGATGCAAAAGGACCTAGTTTTCTCAGTGAAGACATCTCTTGTTTATGCGATCTCCTTTGAATCTCTGTGTTAAGAGCCTCAAGTTGGCCTTGTCCTCACTTGAGTTTTTCTCTGGTGAGCATCCAATCCTTGCAATTCATGTCAAACCTTCAAAACCAAATGCTCTGATACCTTAAACGTGATCCAAAAAAGAAGGTATTACTGATAAATTGCAAGTTAGTTTAATGTACTTTATGCATCAGATCGTTAAGAATGTGAAATACATAAACTCATTAACTTGTTGCGGAATATCAAATGTGACTTTTACTTGATGCTCATTAATTATTAAAGAGATCATCCATTAATAACCATGTTGCAAATTAAGAGAAGAGAACATAAAAAATGAAAGAGAAATAGAGACAAGAACTTGTTAAGAGAGTTCACCAATCGTTGGCTACATCTCTGGTCCCGCTTCCAAGTGGAGGACCTCTTTATTGCTCTTTAAAATGCTCAAAGTTATCTTACATAGGATCTTTGTTGTTACATAACATGCTTCAGATCTGCTGTGCAAGACCTCCTTGCTCAGATTCATACATGCATCATCAAACTCTTCTCGAAAACATGGCAAAAATGCCCCTCAAAACATGAGAAAAGGCCAAAAATTACAAGCTTCTCCTTCAAATCCCTGCATCAAAAGTTGTCCTCCAAGCTTCAAAAAGCCTAGTTTTTATAGTTTCCAGGCTCATATGAGGAAGCCCAACTTCCCCTGAAGATCTGGCCTCTTTCTGGGATCAAATCCCCCTCCAAATGGCCAAGATATCCTAAAAAAACCAATTTTGGTCATAATATCAGGCAAAATCATTTGAAATTATATTAACAGGGTAAAAACCCACTTTTAAACCATAATATATGGTTAAGCCCTCAAATCATGGCGCGCAACCCTCAATATATGGTCACATGCAATCTCATATGGCCAAGCGCCATCCCTTTGGGCTGCGCACTAGCCTTGAATAGGCTCCAACTCCTCGTTACATGGTGCATTCCATGGGACCTTCGGCCTAATAAAGAAATGCACATTATATTAAGCCCCAAATTCAGGTGCTTGGATAAGGTCACAGCCCCCAAATCTTAGTGGTTAGGCGCTGGAATCATGGCCTTAATCCATGCGTTGGATGTTTATTGGATAGTCCATGCCCCTTTTGGGTGGTTGGTCACATGGCATAAACAAACCATGGGTTGGGGCTTAGCCCCAGCCCCCTCCTGCACCAAACCTTTCAACATTGCAACATTTATATAATAAAGTGGGTTATGTTTTAACAAGAAACATGGTGGCACATTGGTAAAAGGGCTCTCCCCAAAGCACTTGGCTTGGCCATAGGTCATGGGTTCAAAACCCACGTACCCCCAAACACATTTTTTGAACTTGTCATTTGATTGTTGATTGGGTGCCACGTGGCTCCCCATGCCTGGGCCACGTGGCACCACCATATTTTCCCAAATATTTACCACGTGTCCAATCTGCATTGGTCCAAGTCTGCCACATTTGTCGAGTCACAACTCGCCACTTTTCAACACCTGCTTTTTCCATGTCAGCATCATCAAATAGCTTTGGTGATGTCATGTTGATGTCAACATTGACTTTTTGCCAATTGACCTTTAACGTTTTAGCTGTTTGAGAATCTGATCAGAGTGCGATAACTCTCGCATACAGAGCATGTTTGAGAAATTAAATATATGGTCGGAATCAACATGACGAGTCGGTCGCAATGGAATTTGTTTCACTCAATTGTGAGAACTTTCATTTTTGAGCATTTTCTGAGCCTGGGGAGCCTCCTGGATCAATCCCACACTTCATTTCTGTAGCTTCTAAGACGAGGGTGCTTACCTTGATAAATAATTTTTATTTGATGAAAAATTAACTCAACATCCCTGAAAACTGATATCTCTTCAATCCCCATGTCTTTTGCATCTCTCAAACCCAAAACAAGAGCTTCATACTTTGCCACATTGTTGGTATCTTCAAATTCTAACTTGTAGGATAGATATATAATTTATTGAACATCTGAAACAAGGAACACCCCAGCACCAACACCTTCCCTAGAAGAGGCTCCATCAAAGAACATTTTCCAAATAGAGGTAATCAGAGGAGAATCTTCACAGATATTAAGGGATTGTTTTCTAATTTCAAGAGGAGGTTCAGGGACATCAATGAGTTGCAATAAGATGGAGCCCAAATCAGTATCAAGGGAAAATATAGGATGATTGGTTGGGTTTGCTTCATCACTAATAATATAGGCTAACTGAGATTCTCTGTACAGTCTTCTATGCTCCCCGCCAAATAGAGGAATAATAGCATATGTGAGGTCCATCTGCAATGTTCCCCCAAGACTTTTTATCCAAGATCTTGACAAGAGCATGCCAAACTTGGGAGGAACATCAACCACTACAATATCCATGACCACACTTTTCATGGGAAGTTGAAACAAGGTCACAACCAGATCTTTGATGACCCCAAGACATTGTATCGTCCTTGAATCAAAAGAATACAAATCATGATATGATTTTGTGATCTCTAATCTGAGTTATTCCACGATGGTTTTGGGCATGATATTATGCGAGGCTCTTGAATCCATTAGAAAATTGTGCAGTACCTTATCATGTATGTTTAGTGATGTGTAGAAGGGAGGGGTTGAATCATTTCTATCTTCTACCAAGGGACCTAAAATGACTGCGGGCTTTTCGTCTCACAAATTGATTGAGTCGGTGGGATGATTCGAGGGTTCAAGAAACAATAGCTTAGATATGGATCTCTTAAATTCCTCATGCTTGACCAACTTTGAAAGGCCAGAAGGAATCCTAATCTTCTGAATTTCATGCTCAAAGTTAAAACAGGAGGGGGGCTTCAGAATTTTTTAACCTCTCGGATAGGATCCCTGGCTACTGGCGGGGGTTCTTCATTTTCTTCTCCTAGATGTTCCTTGCTACATCTTCGACGAGATTTTCTGCTCTGGTAGGATGCTTAGGAACATCATTCTCTCCTGAGGTTATATCTATTTGGGTTGTCTCTTGCCTTATCCCCCTTTCTCATCTCGTTTAATTGGTTGTCCATGAGGGACTCTTCATATGCTGATTAAGTTAAGTGAGGAGAAGAGGATGTATCTTCAAGACAGTGAATTTCTGGGTCGAGGTCTTTTTCCTCTCCACCCTCATATATAACAAGGTTGTTTTGAAGAGGGTTCTGGATTTTCTGATCATCCCTATCTCTGTTCTGAGGTTCTCTTTGCATAATCTGAGGAGCATTGTTATTCGGCCTCCTGAAGTTGCCTCTATTATCAACATTTTGAGGATTTCTATATGTTTCTTCCCTTCTAATTCCAACCTTTCCATTCTAGTTGAAAGTGATTTTAGTAACTTGATTACTTCATCCATTTGAAGGGGGGGAAGAGGAACTAGAGGTTGAGGCTTCATATCTTCCTCTTCCTCTGTCTCTATCAGCCTTATTCCAGAGTCGGTCAAGTGCCAATATATTAGACTCTACTTCTAGGGCTACATCTTTCATATGAGCCAAGGAGGTAGCTCTTCTCTCTCTTAACAAGAGGCAGAAGTCAGGGTCAAAAGCACTAGCATATGTGATTTTGGTAGAAGCCTTTGTAGTCTTTATCTCAGTAGGGATCTTATTGTACATTTTGTTGAATATTTTGGAGAAGTCAGAGACAAACTCTCCCTCTTTTCTCCTTAGAGACTCGAACTCTATGATATAATACATGAATTCATTTTTATCCCCCCATTGTCTCAAGAAGACATCATCTAAAGCCTCAATCCCATCTATGGATCCAAGGGTCAAGGCCATGAACCACTTTTTGGCTTCTCCATCAAGTCTATTGACAAAAATTGTAGTGTACCAATTCACTACCCAGGTTCACCCAAACCTCTCCATTTACCATTCATTACATGGATGTAAAAACAAATGCATTTAACCAGAATTAAACACACTTAATTCACAGAGTAAAATATATATAAGTTACTGTTACCA
>SNQJ01S0058272.1:43151-54364 GCA_010110895.2 Picea sitchensis
CATGTTTTCCAACCGTACACCTTCCTCCCACCACTTGGGAACTCACGGGTCCCTCCAAAGGAACTTAGGATAAAAGAATGTACACATGGATTTTTAGGAAATAATATTAAAATATTATTCCAGGCCTAAGCCCCCTAGGCTTATCCCCTAGGCTCATTACTCAGCCCCTTTCCCACCTTTCAGCCCCTGATCCCTTGCCCAATCTGTGGACGCTCAGTCCCCCATCACTCTTTCATCGTGGTCGGTCTGCACTAGCGGTATGTACATTTTATTAATTGACCTGCATACATACAAGTATATCACAGGCTCCTGGCCTTCAACACTTAGGCTCCCCTGGCCTAACAAAACTCATAAGCCTACAGCTTATTCAAAACTTGGCTCACCAGCCTATAGAACATATTTACAATTCTTTTGCATATAACATGATCTGTAACGGGGCTCGGCCTTGGGGACACTACAAAAATCCTCATCCACACATCTTCATTTACTATGACATAGTTATCATCATAACTATAGAAAGTTGCAAGGTGATCCTCCGTAGTGATATATCCCTCCCTCATAAACTTAAGAGGCTTCTTAAGGTAGCCACTGGATGGGAGGGCATTAAGAGCCTGAGGAAAAATGAGAGAGGTGTATATGGCAACAACAATAGCGTCCATTCTATTTCTAGGGGGATTGGCCCCTACCATTGGAGTGTGAACAGGTGGAGAACTAGGAGGGGATGGAACTCAGACAAGGGAGGTTGGAGGTGTGCTTCTGGGAACAAAGGGAAACAACCGAGGCTTTGGAGAAAAGGCCTCAGGGCACGAGGGAACATAGGTTTCCCTCTCTGTCAAAGAAAAAAATTTGACATGAGGAGGAGTAGTGAAACTGGGAGAGGGGAAATCAGCGTGAATACTTCCAAAATTCAAACTTCTAGAAGCTCCAACAGATGGAGTAAAAGGATAGTGAGAAACAACTACTGGATTTTCTATAGGAGGATGGTGAAAATCATCAGAAATACCTCGTTCAGCAGCTGAAGTATCTTCTTGAAGGATCTTTCATCTTTTGATGACTTTCTCTAGGTCAGCTTTAGGTGTTGCTAAAGGTAGTTGTGGAGTGGACCTCGTGTTTCTGCCCCTAGAAGCCACAACTGAAACAGTGGAGTCGTTTCAATGGATTCACCACAGTGGAGTCGCCAGGTGCATAGTTGCAATATTTGATGTACTAAGTCTTGATGCACCTTCAGAACCAGTAAGCTTTGTCTTTCAATCCCATGGAAAATCTTCAATTCATCCCTGACAACGACGCCATAAATGTTAGCACCAGAAGTCACCTCTGCATTGCAGCAGAGGTAAGCCCAGTACCCATCAGTTTGTATGTCATAATGAATAATTTTAAGGGGTGTCTAATGGATGCACACTCGGGATTATATCATTTTAACTCAGAAAAATGGGCTGGTGTGCACAGGTAGATGAGGTCTTGATCTAACTTCAATAAACAAGTTGTAGCAAGGGTGAGTAGGGGGAAGAACTTGAGAAGAATAAAGAAGTCTGTTATTGACATCTGGTCTTCCAGTAGCTCGAGGAGGAAAAAATCAGAAGACAAGATCCTCTTAGTTCATTGTTTCATTTAGTGTTAGGGGAAAAACAACACAAGCAACAACTCGACTGGATCATCCATGCCCGATTCATTCAGCGTTAGGGGAAAAACAACATAAGAAACCGATTAAACTGGTCGTGATGCCATTGTGATCAAACCTAAATCACAAGAACATAACTTCCCTCGATTGGATCATCCATTCCCAAGTGTCTTAACACAGTTGTTACAGAGAGATGAAATGAAATTGACTTACATTAAACAAGAAGTCTCAAATACAGATACATAACCAGAAGAACCAAAGCTTCATTAAAAAATTACAATACGGGAGCGTAGCTCAACCATCGACGCTAACAAAAAATGAGGAAGACTCATATATACTCATAGAAAAAACTATAGAAGCATGCTCAAGTCTCTGCATTGAAGGCATTACATCTACATGCTTCCTGGAAGACTGTGCATGTAGTTTCCTGTCGGAAGTGATCTCTGTCAGACGCAATCGTGTTTCAGGATGGTTTTGTTGACAGTCCTTTCTCGGGCTTTCCATTTATGGTGGAAACAATGTTCAACCACCATGAACTAACCTCAATAAATTCTTCATCAGTATCGAGATGGCCCGAGTCGGCACTGCACCAATAGAATTTGGTTCCCTCTGCATTCTGCTAGATGGATCTAAGTTGGATGCTTGCGGGGAGGTCTGACAATGGACGTGGTTGTTGACGAAGTGATTGGCATGCTCGGCATGGAATAGCGGACAGGATATGGCAAGGTGGAAAATCATGGATGGGAAGAGGATACTGAGGATAGCATGGGGGCCACACAAATGGGAGTTGAGGTGTACTAGGACAGAGCTGATGTGGAGCGAGGTAGCACAGGTGGCGGGAGATGAGAAGGGGACAGGTGCTGGTGGGATAGTTGTAGAGCAGCCACTTGTTGACCCTAGACAGGGCGTTATATACACATGCACTTATCGGGGCTGCGAAAAGTGGTTTGAATCTTCATCGCTTTTGGGCCCGATATGCATCTCTGACTAACACGTCACTTCTCCAAAAAACCATGGTTTCAAACCTGACCCTCCCTACAAATTTTAACATCTACGCATGTTGAGGCCCCGATATGATCAACGACTGTCGATCTGGGGTAGAGGTGAGATCTATGCATGCCAGCTACTTTTGGTGCCTCCGCCAAAATTTATCTGCCCGCTAACTTTGGAGTCCTTCCAACTGTGTTTAGAGGTAGTACCACACTGAACCTGTGTGAGGGAAAAGACCGCCATTGTAATTTCCTCGACCTTCTTTGTGTGTTGACGGTTGTCACCTGCACGTTGGAAAAATAACAATAATTTGATAAGACATGCATAATAGTGATCGTCTAAGATTAGAAAGTCTAAAAGAGAACTAGTCAGTTAACTCCAACTGAACTAATGTTACTCCCACTGAACTAGTGTGTCGAAAATAGAAATTTCGCTAACATGATATTGGTATGCAATGACGATATTTGTATGCAATGGTGTGCAATGGTATGCAATGGTATGGTATGAAATGGTATTGATATGCAATGGTATGTAATGATGAATACCCTATTGGTTTGTGTGCATGCCAATTTGGCATGCACAACATCTGTATGGCTTCTATGCATGCCAATTTGGCATGAAAAATAACCCTATTCGCTGGTGTGGATGCCAATTTGGCATGCACAACAGCCCAAGTGCTGTTGTGCATGCCAATTTTGCATGCACAACATCCCTATGGCTTCTTTTCACAACAAATTAGAATGCACACAAGACAATAGGGCTGGTGTGCATGCCAATTTTGATTGCACAACATCCTTATGGCTTATGTGCATGCCAAATTATCATGCACACCAACCAATACGGCTAGTGTGCATGCCAATTTGGCATGCACAACATTCCAAGGGCTAGTGTGCATGCCTGCACAATAGCCCAAGGGATGGTGTGCATGCCAATTTGGCATGCAAAGAATCCATAATGTTGATGTGCATGCCAAATTGGCATGCACACCAGTGCTTGGGCTGTGGCTGGTGTGCATGCCTATTTTCCATGCAAATCATCCCTATTGGATGGTTTGCATGCCAATTTGGCATGCAAAACAATGCTATGGATTTTGTGCATGCCAAATTAGCATGCACAGTACCCAATAGGGCTGGTGTGCATGCCAATTTGGCATGCACATCAACTCAAAAACATCTTGTACGCTTAAAAAAACATCTAGGCAAGCTTGTAGGCTTAAAAAAACATCTGAAGGTGTTAGCGTCGGAAGTCACTCTTGGATTGTTTGCAGGAGCAGAGCCTGACACCCATCAGTTTTATGTCACGATAGTTTTAATGGATGATCAGATGGGTAGAGACTCGGGGAAATATCGTTCTAACTCAGGGACTAGGTCTGGTATGTAAGAAACAAAGGAGGTCTTGATATAACTTCAGCCAGTGGGTTAATTAAAAGATGAGCAGGTGGAAGACTTGGTGAGAAAGGTGAAAAAACAACTTTAGGCAACAGGCTTCCAACGGTTTGCAGAGGAAAAACTCTGAATGCAAGATCCTCTTGGTTCAGGGTCTCAAGAAACTGAAAGGGGACTTGACTGGATCCTCCAATTCCAAGTCACTCAACGTTGGGAAAATCACAGGAACTGATTAGAAACAACGTAACTGCTATAGTGATCCAACCTACATCATCCTATAACAGCTACAACCCGACTAGATCCTCCAATTCCAAGCTATTCTAACACAGTGTAAACAGAGACATGAAAGAAACTGGCATTCATAAGGCAAGAAGTCTCAAAAGTCGATGCATAACCAGAATAACAGTGCTTCGTTAAAGCTTTACAACAGGGAGCTCTTCTCAACCATCGATAGATACAAAAATGGCAAAAACGCCTACATATACTCAAAACAACAACAACAACAAAATCGAGACGTTGCATTAAACACATTGCATCTACATGGCTTCTGACAATCTGCAGCTGCAATATTTGAATGATCATGCACCTATGGCAGACGTAATCGAACTCCTGACAGTTCCGTGGGTGAATCGACGTGCCTTTAATTCGTCGCTAGACATTTCCCATTATGGCGGAGGTGATGTCTAACCACCACCAACTACCTCAATAATTGCTTCATTGGGATTGAGGATGGCTCGGCCAACTCGGCACCCTTGGGATGCGGAAGACCCTTCACGCTGCCACCTAGATTAGCTGAATGGCCTGATGAATAGGCACGGAGGACAGCGTGAAGGATGGGGTGCATAACGGGAGTGGTGGCATAAAAAATATGAGGGTGAGATATGAAGTGATAAGGTGTGCAAGAGGTTACAGGGGAAGACACATGGCGGAAGGAATTAAGCGGAGGGGGGGCAGGAGATGAGATATAATGGGCACGTTTTAGAGTGAGGCTGACGTGGAAGGGGAGTGGGACACATGGCAGGTGGTGAGTGGATGATTAGATGGGAAAGGGACCATACGGACCAGAAGAGGGGAGATGAACAGATGTCGGAGGATGAGGAAGGGGCTAAAGGGAGCGAGCTTCATCGCACGGTCAGGCAAAGAACAGATGGCAAGATGACACGACAAGGAAGGGGGCCCCACATTGATTAAACGCAGAAATATAGAGGATGTCTGGAATGCCTGTGCGCCGTTGATCCGGGCGCTCAAATCGCAGCCGTCAGAGAGATGTGTCCTCGATTCCAGACCCCCCCCTCTTCTTAAAGGTAGAAAGGCGGGGGGGCTCCGGAATCACCCTGCGCGCCATTGATCCGGGTGCTTCGATCGTAGCCATTGAAGAGGTGCGCCCATAATTCCGGACCCCCCCCCCTCTGCTTAAAAGTATAAAGGCGGGGGGGCTCTAGAATCCTATGTGCGCCGTTGATCCGTGCACGCGAATCTCTGCCGTCCAAATTTGCTTGTCGCTTACCACAGGCGCATTTTGATTCTGGTATTTAGGGTAAGTGGGTTTTCAACCCACTCCTTTGCATTCTGACCCACCTTACAAGAAATGCCACTAACATTATGCTCCATGGGGGATAGAGTCATCCCTGTGATGCTCTAAGAACTCATTTCGCAGCTTCAGTGCCTTGCTGTTGGGCTATGGAGTCAGGCTCAAAACATCCCGCTGCTGAAAATACAGGCCAAAAAAATAAAAACAAAACAAACTAAACATTCATGCTTATAGGAGCTTATTTGTGTACAGTCCTAAGCTAATAAAACACTTTACATGGGCTAGGTGAAAGAAAACTTCCACCATAGCCATTCAAGCAGCTTCCTAGATAGAAGCTCCTTCCTTCTGTCGATGATCATCAGCGGATGGTGTAACCGTGGCAGCAGAGCGGTTACACTCTTCAACTCCTCCTTACAGGCTAGAGTTGAGATGAAATAGGGCGGCTCCAAGGCATAGGGGAAATGCCACTCCATGTACTTGCAGACAGGGTCATAGTATGAGTGGAAAATTCTAGAAAATGGGTGACAGACACCCTCCTCTGCTACACAGTTGTTCACCTGTGGTTCAATATCTCTGATAAGCACAGGTTGATGGTGGACAACTGATGTAGGCTCGTTTCTCTCGGTCGGTGGTTGCTCACTAACTGGCTCTGGACAGGAAATATTCTACTCCTCTGGTTCGGTCTCCCCCAGGTCTGATTCGTATTCATCATAAATAGGGACCATGGGGTGGTTCTGTTTGCTGACTGGCTCTTCAGTATCTCTATAGTCATCAAAAGTAGGATAAGCTTGTTGCTCATCATCACTATAATATATATCAAAAAGGGGTTGTCCTTCATTGATATGATCCTCCTCCAGAACAGTGATCCCGTCAAAAATTTATGTTTTAGAGATAGTGGGACCTACTGGTTTTGGATGCTCACACGTAATCTTTTTCTCTTTAATCCTAGGTAAACATATATCGTGAGAAAGCCCCTGGAGAAAAAGAGAGGAAACCGCTTCCATAATAATTTCTTCTTTAAAAACGGGAAGGCCTCCGTCCTTAGAAGCAGGGCTGCTAGGAATATCTGCTTTAACTCGATACTCAGGTGAGCCATCTACCATGGACCACATCTGTTGTGCAAACTCATAATCTCCACAAGAGGCATGTTGATCTTCATGAAGATCTAAAAGAAAATATGCATCTGATATGATGTCATATGCTTCCGTTCTGGGGCTAACACAATTAATATCGTCCAACACCTCTATATTTTCACAGCAGATGCTTTACATCCTACAAAATTTTCAACACTGGGGAAATTATTCATATGCTTACTGGAACCAAACAATCAAAGATATGCATATAATTTCAATGCCTTGGGTAAGCATTGCTAACCATGTACAGGAGATCATGTTTAGGCCAAGGGTTGATCCTGGTTATGGAAAAAGTATCTGCATCATAGGCACTAAATCTCCATGGCTACTAGCTTGTATAACATGTACAAAAAGAAACAAAAAACATGGACTATATTCAACCTGTGGAGACTGTTACCCATTGATTTGCACAAGGGTATCCCAATGAAATCCTTCAATTTTTTCTCCTCAAGGATGGAACTTGAGACATTCCCAACTAATTATCCACTTTATTATTAAACCACAAGCTCATGTCCCTCGAGGAAGCATAACTTGTTGAGCATTTTCTTTTGAAATACTACAACCAAAGGAGGGGCCACATCCAAGCTAAAGGTCATATTTAGACGTAACATTTCATCTCTCGATAGATAAAACAAATAAAAGTCCACAAGATTATTGTACCAAGTCATAACAAGAGGATAGGAACCTAGAACCCATTTCTAGTCCACTTCTCCATGTTTCCTCCTGTTGAGGGGTCTGATATCCCTTTAACTCAACAACAGGAACCAAACCTGCTTTAGAGGTCCAATTAGACTCTGTAGCGTTTTATGGTGGAATGGTTTCCAAATCTTTCAATGTAGCTAATTTATCGATGGGATTTACTTGTTGATTGACAGGATATCTTCCTATGAAAGTTCCTCCTTTAGTTTAAACGTTCTCCTTTTTGTCTTTTCTTTTATTAGATGAGTTTGATAAAATGAGATGTGATGGTATAAACCAACTGATAGAAGGGATTATTAACTACTGAAGAAGGTTGAGCCTAGGATAACCCTCATGCTCAAGCATGAAGACAAAGATATTCACAGTACCTATTACAAGCCCAGTACTAATACATTAACTTGTTGGTATTTCATCGTTGACTGAGATACAATTATGGTAAGAAAAATATGCATGTAATAAGATGATTGCAAGAAAAATAGTTTATTTATCTCTAGCATCAATCACACATTAACACAATGATTTTCTTTCCATCATTAAGGACAAAAGAACTGCAAAAATATTGAAATAGATAACTTATCAATAGATTTAGAAGCTCTTACTCGTTACAGCATCAATTACTGAAATAAAAGTTGGAAGTAATTCCTCCTCAATCCAATAACATAACACCTTTGATGAAAAACAAAATTTTGTCTCTGGTCCTAAACATGAATTCTCAATTAAGGTTGTTCAGAAATAGTTCTTTACAATTCCCAAAAAGAGGGTCTTTTCCCAAAACCATTGACCTTTTTTAAAAGGCCAATCCTTTTATTTATAAAGAATCACTAACTAAAAATAGCCGCTACAAGTTTAAGTTAAGTAGAACAAAATAGTGCCATGTGGCGATTGATCTCTTTGTTCTCTAGATTTCATCTTGTGGTTCTACTGGAGTGGATGACTCTTATCATATTCTAACCACTTGATGAAGAGATCCTTGCATGTGTTAGCATACAGGAACCTGTGTTGATCCATCAGGGCTAAAAGGATTTCTTTCACTTCTACTACTCATTCTCTATATTTGATGATCTTGGCACTCAACCGCTGTGGAAGTGCATGAGCCTTGATCGGATGTTCCATAAACTTTTTTATTTGACCTGGTTCCATTCTTTCCACCTGTGCGATCTCCATTGTCCATGCCGAGTCTTGTTCTGCATGTCGCTTGACTATGTCATGCATGTCGAAAAAGTCTTCGGGTGAGCTGAATTCTAGGAGGCTAATGCCTTTCATCTCCCCGATTGATATTTTCCCATATTTTTTTGCACTTGGTCCACTTCTTATGTATCTCCAAATGAGGTTCATGGGCCATACTTACCCAATATCCAGTTTATTTTCTAATCCAAGAGATGTTTCTATCCCTTAGCACTCAAATACCATGCTCCTCTACATCTCGGCCCTTCTGCACTATGTTGATGTAGTCAATTATTTCTACCACTTGGTATGATTTTTCATACCATCTCTCCACATCCTTGCAGGTTTCCAGTGCCATAAGGGTATCTTCGTGGAAATCAGCTATACCTATAGTGAAAAATATGTATTTATCTTGTGAAATTTGCATAAGAATCTTGGAACTCACTCTTTAGAAACATTGTGTCTTGCGTCAAGTCTTGATAGTATTTTTCCAAATGGAGTAGATGATCTAGCTCCTTTAGTGCATTGGTTTGTTCCTTTTCATATCACCTTGCTCTATCCAACGTGGAATCAGTGATAGCCATCCCTGCATCGATGAGCTCAGATGTCTTTGCATGTTCTATACTAAGTAGCTTCTCCTCTGTGGTGATGAGAATCGAGTTATCTAGGGCGAGTCTTCTCTTATTTGTGGTCCTTTTCATGACATCTATCCTCTTCCTATCATAAGCGATCACATTTATATTGACGACCTCATCAACAGGCTCAGATATGTTTTGTTCTCCCCAGGTTAGATTGTTTCCCAGGCTCCATGTTGTGTGTATTTGTTCTAGGACTGGTTCATGTACTTCTTTCACATGATCTAATGGCTCAAACTATGTTTGGTGTTCATCGAATGGTGAGGTATCAGAAAAAATTGAAGATTCAGTGATAGGTTTAGTACTTACTGTTGGCAAATATTTACCAAGTAGCGTATGCTTGTCATTGATGGCAAGTACAACAGTGGAGATAAGAAGGACAATATCCATTGGGGATTCGGATGTGAAAGCTCAAGAGGAACAACGTTGAGGAAAACGTGCGCAGCAAAGCTCAAGATACAGGAGTTTGCAGAGGAGAAGGAAGACAGAGATCCACAGCCGTTGGATCCCATCCAAAATTCCCGACAGTTTGAGGGCCGTCAGATCTGAATATTGACAAGACGAGCGCGCTAGAGAGGAGGATAGGTCTCAGCCGTTAGATCCAAGCACAGGACCCGCCCACCGTTGGATCGAGGAGAACCTGCACCTCGGAGTTTCACGGATCGCGACTTGGAGAGTTGAGATGATTCATCTCCAGATCCACAAGATGCGAGATCGTGATTTGATCAAGGACCGTTGGATCAAGAGGACACGTGGAAAAAGATCATCATCTCGCTGACTGGAAAGTCAAAAGAACAACGAGATGCGAGATCGCAATTTAGTCAAGGACCGTTGGATCAAGAGAACACGTGGAAAAAGATCGTCATCTCGCTGACTGGAAAGTCAAAGGAACCGCGAGATGCGAGATCGCGAAAAGATCAGGACCATTAGATCACCAAGGATTATGAACCATTGATCTGAGCTCCATCTCGTAGTCTCGCCTATCGTGACTTGGAGTGACGAGAACCTCCATCACAGGAATCGCGAGATGCGAGATTGCGAAAAGATCAGGACCGTCAGATCACCAAGGATTCTGGACCGTTGATCTGAGCTCCGTCTCGGAGTCTCGCCTATCGTGACTTGGAGTGATGAGAACCTCCACCACAGGAATCGCGAGATGCGAGATCGCGAAATGATCGTGACCATCAATACATCAAAAGATGTGGACCATTGACCTAAGAATCTCGCCTATCGCGACTTGGAGTAACGAAAATCTCCATCTTAGGATCAGCGAGATGCAAAATCATGAAATGATCGTGACCGTCAATACATCAAAACATGTGGACCGTTGATCTAAGAGTCTCGCCTATCACGACTTGGAGTGATGAAAATCTCCAACGAAGGAACAGCGAGATGCGAGGTCACGATGATATCAGGACCGTTGATTCATCAAGATCATGAACCGTTGATCAGGGTCGATGAAGATCAAGAGTTTGACTGTCTCAGAGAAGACGAAGAGTCTTAAACTTCCAGAGAGACTAAGGAATCTCAGTATAACATACAGTGATGTTGGACACGCGGTGTGAACCACCAGAGAAGATGAAGAATCACGATGATGATTAGACAGAGCACTCGAGAGGTGGAGGATAATGGCACAAAGTCAGCATGTAGAGTCATTGCGAACACTGCATGCACAAGGTGCACAGAAGCTATAAATACACAGTACAGAGAAGAGATTGTGATGTTGTTTCTATTGGAGGTTGTTGTGATTGTTGTTGGTAAAGGTAATTTAGGTGTGAAGAAGGAGGAGAGTGAAGCAGTTGAATAGCACAGAAGAGGAACTGTGCAGAGAATGGAGATGGCGCACAGAGCATAAAAAGTAGAAGACCAGACAGCACAAGTGACGTGAGTAGAAAGGCAATGAGGCAGACAGAGCAACGAAATGCAGCAGAACAGTGATAAGGCTGGTAAGCCATTGTTGAACATTATATCACTGTAATAAGTTTGAGTAAAAAAGAATTAATATTTTAGGGTGGTTGGGAGGTGCTCGGGAGGACTGTTGTCCTCAGAGGTTCA
>SNQJ01S0058273.1:16952-27652 GCA_010110895.2 Picea sitchensis
TATTGAGATTAATGAAAAAGATACTTTTCCCGTCCCGAATACATGAGTCTCATCTATTTTATTTGATTTATGTTTTATCTCTAACCCCCTAGTAGATCAGTAGCATGCATGCCTAGTTGTGTCTTGATTGCAGGAAGATTTGTGGAAGGAGCAGCAGCAACAAGGAGATAAAAACTCAACGGAGGATCTACTTCAACCGTCGATAAGAAGGTTAGTTCATTCTTCCCGTGTTTGCCTGAGAAAAGGGGTTGAGATTTTGGGTAGAAGGTTAAAAGTTAAGTTTTAAGGGTCATGATCTGCGTATAAGTTTAGAGCCCTAACTTATTAGTCCGTAGGGTAGAATACCCCATAACACAAAGCTGACCTACATCCAAGACAAGCAACAACTATGCATGTATACTACTTATATACTAACGGGTTAGAAATCAAAACATATACTGATCAAACTATAAACAGTTCATGAATTGGGACAGGAAAAACATTCTCTTTATTACGTAGAATGAGTCAACTTACAAAAGTTGAGACCAACCATCGCTCCTCGAACCTGATCCTGGGCTCCTCTTCTTCTGTCCTACAACTGCTTTGCTTTGAATCTGCTTTGGCATAAGGAAAGGATAAAGAATTGGGACAATGGGAATACGTAAATGGGCAGAGTTTCTTTGCTATAATTTTCCTCTTCCAAATGGGACCCCTACCCCTCCTTTTATAGGCTAGAAGGAGCTAGGTATTTGGACAAACCCTCGGCCATGCATGGCCAGGAGTTTCAGTTAACTCACCCATATCTTTTTGTTCTGTTGACAACTTTCCTTTTTTCATTCTTTTGTCGGTCCACGCAGGCTGTTTTGGGTCAGCCAACATGTACACACGTGCAGTAATGGATTAGGGCACATGGGCCTTTATTCAAGAGGATTTTCAAAGAGTTGTTCAACAGTGTTTTGGCAAATAAGGGATATGAGTTGGCTTGATGCCCGGTAAGCATGTGTGGTGCAATTTAGGGTTATAACACCATGTCCTTCATTAGCCATCTTCCTATTCCTGGCTGCCCTCCTGGAAAACTTGTTGCTATCACTCTGCAACCGTGAGTGCTTCCAGCCTTTCCTACAATCCTCCTGACTATATATTGACTACTGCACAACTTACAACAATCATCACAGATCTTCAACACTTTGTCTTCCTTTTCCTATGGCTTCCTCTGCCTACAATATACAGACAAAATCAAGCTCTGATACCAAATGATGCAGACCCCCAGCCCTCTGGCCATGATCCGCACAGGATAATTCTAAATTCTCCTTGAGCCAAAGCGACTCCCTCAGATCCCTATTGGAACTTCACGAATTCGATCCACAGGTCCTTCATGAAAACCTACCCAGCACAACTTAACACCAGGCACGAGCCTTACATCTCCATGTGACCACAACCTGACCTTAGTGCAAGTGCCTTTCACGACTCGCAACTTTGCGATTTGGTGAGTCGAAGACCCTCAACTCTTCTTTCACTCCAAACCTCCGATACCCGAGATGTGATATGGGTATGGATCCTTCCTCGCTAGCACCTCTACAAGCAACCGCTAGCTAGGGCCTAACTCTAACACCCCTTGCAACTTGCAACTTCGCAAGTTGGAGTGTTGAGTCCTCATGCTCCTCCTTTACGAAACCCCAAAGCACGATAAGTCAGCGATGGGTTGATCCCTTCCAAGGTGACGCATGTATGCCACCTGTCACCTACTTCCGTATTTTCTGTGCACTCTATGTTTGTGCCACCTGTCAACCACGTGGTCCCCACCTAATGGACGTGACACGTGTTCGCCCGAGCCCTCGACGCTCGACACTTTGCGACTTTATCAATCAATTTGCAACTCCTTCACCCTCCAAAACCTCGATACATGATGTAGTGAGGCGCCAAATATCATGACTCTCCTTTCTCCTCAATCGACGGTTCAGGTCGAATCGTGATTTCACGATTCAGGGTTTTGTAGTGCAAAGAACTCCACCTCCTAGCTCACGATACATGAATTCACAAAATGGACTGACGGTCCAGATCTATCTGAGATCGATGGTCAATCCTATGGTTCTCGCGATTTCGCGAGTTCTCCACAGAGAATTTTGACTGTCTGTTCTACTCTTATGTGTGGTTTCCCTGGGATTAAACCTCGTGCACGTGTCCTTGATCCAGCAGCTCTCAGGCCACTGCACTCCAGATCCGACGGCTGGCATGATTTCACGATCTCGACGATTATAGGTATGGGGTGTAGCCTCCTCAGCTCCTCCAACTTTTGATTCCTAAATGTGTGGATATCCAAGGGTTTAAACCCCATGTGCCTTTACTTGATCCAACGGTTGTCAGGTATTGGCACTAGATCTGACGGCTCAGATCTATCTTCCTTGCGTGCTCTCCTCCTGTTTCTTGGACGTAGATTCAACAGTCCAGATATTCTCCTCTCAGTACCGATCCAACAACTACTATTTCTCCTTATTGAGCATGCACTCTCTCCAAGCCTTGGAAGATTTTGAATACTTCAAAATATGAAGCCTTTGTTCTTTATCCCGTGAGTCCATGACCTTTAGTCTCGCCTGCGTTACTGAAAACTCTGCCCTCCTAAGCTTTGTTCACTCTGAAACCTCAAGAAGTTTCTCGACCTTTGCACTCCTTGCAGGGTCCCTGCACACAACTGTGCTATCCATCCTGAGCTTTTCCTGCTCGAACCTCTAAGGGATTCAACCCTTGCCTTCTTCTTCAAATGGAGATTGGTGCCCTCTTGGAAGCCTCTTGTTCAAGCACTCCTTACTTAGCCTATAGGGTGTTCAATAACCCTGTGAGTGTCTTCTCTGTAACACTTCCCTTACTCAGAACTCGAAAGAGAGTTCTGCTCGGTGCACTCCTTGCACTCACTCCATGCCCTCCTGGTAGAGCTTCTACAGAATCTTCAGTGACTCTGTCTTCTCACTGAACTCGAAATAGAGTTCCTTCTGTGCACCTTGTGCATCCACTCAATGCCCTCTTGGTAGAGTCTCACAGAATTCTCAGAAATTTTGTCTTCCCTGTGCCCTCCTCTGCACAGTTCTTCCTTCAAGGTGTTCAACAAACTTGAGGCCTCCTCCTTGAGTCAATGACTTCCTCTGGTGCGCCCTCCTAGCATGTCTTTGTCTAAATTCCTCATAATTCAGAAGTGCACTCTATGCACTGGCTTATAGAACCCGCAGTGTTTTGTCATGCAACCTCTTGCATGAAGCCACAAAGAACCAGACGTAAAATTAGTAAACCCATAGATAGAAAAATCTATCTATCCCTGCAAATGCACATCTAACATCCATCTACAACATACCATAAACGCATAAAGACATTCATCAACAAACACAGAATAACATGTAGGAAAAAATTCTCTGATTGTATTAATATGAAATGCCTCTTTACAATGTGAGTCCGAACTGCAACAGAGTCATGACTTCCTCTACTCTCTAACCTATTCTCTGTTCTACTCTTTCACCCCAATCTAGATACAAAGAAGATCTTTTTACAAAGAGGGGCTCCTCGAGCTCTTCCCTCCATCTCACCAACTCTCATTGATTTACATTCAATTACATTGAATGGATGTCTAGTCTGAATCAGAGCTAGATCTCAGCCTTACAACCATTTAAGGAAAAAATTATCTAAAGCCTACGCACATGCATGGTTTTTGGCTCTACTAGGCTTACAACATTTAATACAATTTTCCAAAATTTGAAAAACGAGAGGGCAGAACCTCTCTCCTTCCATTGAATGCGTGCTTTGATGTGTTGGATGGATGGCACGTAGCTGGCTTGGAGTGATGCTCTTGCATCATTGGAGGTGTCACACCTCCTCCCCTAGCACCATGTCATCTGCCTCCACGACATCCTCTAACCATGATTTCTTGTAGGGACATAATTCAATTTAATTAGCGACAAATTATTAATCAAGTGTTTAATACAACGAAAGGTGTAATGATCCCAAGTCATAGGGTTGAACCCGCTCTGATACCATATGTAACGAACCCTCCCTTACGAGTAGGAAAGTGAAGCACAAAAGCTAAATGCTTTTTTAAAGCATTAGGAATTAACGTCAACACATAATTCATAGTAGCGCCTAATCAATGACATCATAATTTAAAGCATTACAATCGACTCATCATTGTAATTCATAATGACACAACCACCACACCAATCATAATTAGTAACAACACATACTTAACATATCATCACATTAGATAATGACACAAAATCAACACATATCATAAATTGTGACGCAAGATAAACTCATCACATAAATATAACACAGAGAAACTACCCGCCCAACTTACCCTGCAAGGTTAGGACCTCTAGGAAACATAAGCAACGCTCAAGCCCAAGATTCATCTGATTGATTTTGACTACTTAAGGTCTCAGGGATGGTGACTATTCTGAGGAACAAGGAGGTTTATACATCCCACTAACACAATCAAGTCGAAACCAACTAGCTCAATCAATCAACATCATTAATGTTCATGGCACAAGAGAATTTAATTACTAAATCAATCATATAACAACATAAGTTAAGGTGCAAGTGTAATCAAATTTATTTTTTTATGGTGCAGAAGAAAACATCTATTTTATTTCAAGGCACATGATTAATTCGTTACTGAATTCAACAATAAATCAATATTAGTTTCAAGGCACAAGCACAATCTAATTACCGAATGAGACATAAATAAACCACATTCATTGCGCACAATTAATCCAAAAGCATAATCATTTATGCATCATCATTAGTTAATAGCGCAAAGCAATCTAATTACTTAATCATCAACATAACTCATGGCGCAAGGATAAGAAATCACATAATCAGTCTCATGTCCTTATTAATTTCATGGTGCAACAATTTCTATTACAACATACATCACATCATTTAATGGCGCACGAGTAATTATCGATTTAATTCAAGGTGCAAAAGAAATCTAATCTATTAATTTTAGGGTGCAAGAATCTAGTTATTCATCCATTTATTTCCACATGCAAAGTAATCTAATCACATTAATTTCAGAGCACAAGAGAATAATTACGAAGCAATCACACGTCAACTTTAATTAAGGCACGCAAGTAAATTTAATTACTAAACTAATCATGCATCACCATTATTTCAAGGCCCCAAGAGTAATCCACTTCTTTTAAAGGGGCGTACAGATATCTAATCACATACATTCAATCATACATCAACAATGTTTAAAGGCGCAACAAGATATTCTACTAAACCCTATCATTTTTCAAGCAAAAAGGTGTGTAAAAGAGAAATAGGATATTCATAAGGATATATAAATCAAGAGCACAATTCAAACTTAATCTTAGGTAGCATAACTATACATCTTGATTTAATGGCATCTTCTAGGAGCATGTGAGGGAATGCCAAATTCATAATCATTATGAGAACACATGCGAGGATGGATCCTCTCGAACCATACATTAATTTAACACTACTTTCTTTACGTATCCATCTATGAACCAAAAATATTGAGTCTTATTAAACATTAATAAAGATAACTTCAAAGTTGACTTCTAATTCTAAACTTGTCTTATACCAATAAATTTTAGGGGACACAAGGGGTAAAAGTAATGGCGTATGAAACATTGCAACATTAAACTGTGAAACATGAATAAACCCAAGAATATAAACATGGTACACATTAAATACACTGGCTGAAGAAGGATGATACATATCAATAAACCCCCTCCCAAAAGTACAAGTCATTGGAATGCACTAAATACCATCACAACTACTCACATCTCACCTTTACCTCAAGGAATGGAAATCCCGAATGTAATACACATGCATTAAAAGTAGTTAAGTTGATGACTCAAGGCATCACAACAGGAAAAAAAATGGATTAATGTTGGGAAAAACACACCAGGAAAACACATGGATTAATGCACCAGGAAAACACATGGAATAATGTTGTGATTAATGCACTAGGAAAACACATGGATTAAAGTACCAGGAAAGCGCATGGATTAATGCACCAGGAAATCGCATGGATTAATTTTGGTATTAATGCACCAAGAAAACACATGGATTAATGTTGGGATTAATGCACGAGGAAAACACATGGATCAATGCACAAGGAAAACACATGGATGATCAATGAACAATACTTTCGCTGGGCAATGAACATGCAACTTTGGGCGAATTCCTCAATATTCAATTAGAATATGCATTGTAAATATTACTATAGTCAATGATGAACATGCATAAAGGTTTTAAGGATCCAGACTTATTTTAAAGAAATACAGTACACATTAAAAATATTAACAAAATTTTACAATCTCATCATAAGTATCATAACCGAAGATCAAAATTTGAAGATGTTCTCTCGCACTTGTGCTCTGTCCAAGTCCTCGCTTTCTAATCATGAAGACTTCACTGGTAACTCCCAGCCAATGATAGGGGTAATATTCTTCTCCCTTATCCCCTCGAGCCACAAAGGGGCCATGCACAAAAACAACCAGAATCCTCTAGCTCCTAGCTTGCCTCGCAAGGTAAGGCCACCACTCTCTCCCAAGATGGGTATCCCAAATCTCACAAGTAAAACCAATTAGAATTTATATAACATAACCTTACTCATAATGAGTGTCCCCCTCTCTCAAATCAACCGTTTTTTTTATAGAATTTTTTCCACACTTGCACAATTGATTCACTTTTCAATTAAAATAATTTAGAATTATCTCCCTCTTACACTTGTCACCCTTTCCCCCAAATTGCACCATTAAATCCACATTTTAATTTAATAAAATTTGATTTCCCTCAACCATCCTAAAAGCGCTCCTAAAATCACTCCTATTTGTCCCTTTATTCTCTTTATTTCCAATTAATGACTGATGCCTTTCTAAAACAAAGTTGAGTTAAAACATGAAACTTCTCCTAGTTAGACTATTGTTAACTAGACTCTAGATTCCTTTCTATGGGTACCCCTTTCCTTTAACTTTATTCCAATTTTACCTTTATTTCCAAATTGGTAATTAGTTTAACAATGTGTATTAAATCACTCTTTATATTTATTTTATTTTTATTGATTTCTTAAATTGATTTATTTCATCCCTTCATTATTTAATTTAAAAATTTAGTTTTTATTCTTGTCACAAACTTAGACATAGACTTAGTTAATGTTACAGACTGCCTCAACCAACCACCCATCATGGAACTAACCACTGTGCTCAAATCTTGTGGGCATGAGACTTTCGATTGGCCACTTCTCTACACAAGTGATCCAGAATTCGACCACACATACAATACGCTCTTGGAGGGTAAGCAAGTTCCCAATTTTCACCTCCAAGATGCCTTGCTCTGTCACATGGGACACCTTTGTATTCCTTCAAGCGAGCATGCCAAGATGATTTGGGAGGCGCACTACAGTCGGGTTGCTGGGCATTTCAGGGTCGAGAAAACCGTGGTAGTACTACAAAACTATTTCTAATGGCCAAACCTTTGACAGGATGTCGGGAAGTACATCAAGTCCTACACTTCTTGCACCATTGCCAAACCAACCATCAAGAAGCAAGGCCTCTATACTCCGCTTCCTACCCCCAGACGACCTTGGGAATCCATCTCTATGGATTACATGTCGGGCCTTCCTTCTACTAAGCATGGCAATGAATGTGTTTTTTTGGTCGTCGACAGATTCTAGAAGATGTACGTTATGATCCTGTAAGAAGAATATCACAGCAAAAGCCACTGCTAAACTCTTCTTTGAACAAGTGTGGGTACAATTTTGGATCCCAATGTCTATCATATCATATCAGGACAATAGGTTCCTCAGTACATTTTGTTCCAGCTTTTGGTCGATGCTGGACACCAAGCTCACCAAGTCCACAAATTTCCATCCACAAACTGATGGCCAGAGAAAGGTCATCAATCAGATGATCGCACACATTATGCGCATGTACAACTCAAAGCATTCAAACACATGGGATGAGAGCCTCCCCTATGTACAACACAACTACAATCGGGCTCTCCATATCTCAACCAACCACAAACCCTTTCAAGTGGGCTTGGGATTCCAGCCACTATGTCCCATTGATGTAGCCATGCCATTTGTGGCTACTCAGGAAGATTCAGCCCATGTCCAGTCTGAGGCTGACAAGGAAAACATCTTCATTGAGCGCATTCAACACATTTTCCAATAGGTTCATGACATCTTGGATAGATCCAATGCTAAGTACAAGAAGCGACATGATCAACATCGGGTGCCACACAACTTCCAGGACGACGACAAAGTGTGGCTACATTTGCAAAAGGAGCGCCTCACTAGACCCCACCACAAGCTTCGCCCGTTTTGATATGGGTTGCACACCATCACCAAGGCTGTAGGGGACAATTCCTTTGAGCTCAACATTCCACCATTCCTTGGTTTTCACCCAGTGTTCAATGTGGACCACCTTCGGTCCTACTTTCCACCTCTACTAGATACATCCGACATGGCAGAACAACTCACACCAACATAGTTAAATCTAGACTGCATGGAACAAGCCACAATTGATCAGATCATGGATACACAGATCAAGCACACCCGACAACAAAGGATACTTCTATATCGAGTTGTCAAAGCAGGCCAACTCCTTCACTAAGGCAAGTGGCTCACCAGGGATCACGTTCAACAGAAGTTTCCTCATCTCATGGAGGAACTCAATGCAATGGGGACCATTGCTTCCTAAGGGGGGAGGAATGATCCATGTGGATATTGGTGACCACCCACCTATTCCACTTGGACCCCCACCATTTCTTCTTTCAATTTTTCAGTTTCCGCATAGTTTACTATTTTTAGCAGTTTTTCGAGTCCTGAACTTCAGGAGCCGTTTTGAGGCACTAAACGGTGTTTTTTGAGAAAACGGGGAGAAACATGGAACAAAGTTCATGTTGCTCACCCAAAATTTGTTTTCCTTAGATATATATTTCTAACAAGTTATTAAGCATGTCAAACGAAGATCGTATGCCAAAGTTACGTCCCCGGGAAGTTGATGTACTAATTTACCCAAACGGGGCCCATAGTCTTGGCATTTCATCTCATAGGGTTAGGTATTTGGATGTTTAGGGTTTTCCATTGTTTATCAATAATAATAGGCCTTTGAGCCTCATTGTAACAAAGTTCATAGGCCAGTAGCCACCACATCTCTTCTCATAGATAAGCTACCAACGCCCTAGCTAATTTATTTCCATTCTGTTTGTAAGCATATTTCAGTCATTTGTTATTAATGAAATGAAGTCCTATTTCCCCTGCATCTCTGCATTTATGTGTATTTCTATATTTCATTGTGTTCCTACATAAATCCAGATCACATACTCACCTCACTCACTCTCTCAGAAAGCTGTAGCGTAAGTTTGGAGCTGCAGTTGCAAGAAAGGAAGGTGGATCATCTGGGGTGTTTCTTTGTCTTTCTCTCTAGCGCTATCTATCCTATAATATGCACCCTACCTTCTATTATTTCTTGGTGGTATTCTTGATGACATTCTTGGTGGTATTATGATATTCTTGGTGGTAGCCTAAGAAGTGAAACTGCAATTGCTGTAGTTGAGTATTTTCCTTGTCTTATGTTGTTGTTGTAGTTAGATGGTGTTTTCTGGTTCCATCTCATGCTATACTGTTGCAACTAGGGTTTATTTGTTGGTTCTAGCATGGATTTTTGGAATCATTCTATCTAGAAAAGGTTAAGGATCTCGGGGGTGGCTACATGCCTATGGTTGGGTGACAATAATGATATTGTCTATGGTAAAACAAAAACATCGAAACATTCTAACAGGTTATGGGCCCACACTACCTTTAGAATAGTCTAACCATTGGAAGTTAGATCAAGACTTCCTTGTCAAGCTCATTATATCACAAGTTGGAGCTACAACTAGGGTTTCTGATTTTATAGCTGCAACAAACCCTAACCTAAATTCTTGAGCACTTTTAGTGAAGCGTTGGACCTAATTTTTGGGTATTCTAGTGTTCCCTAGCCTAGCACACCCTCTGGTGCCATCAATCAACAAAAATGTCAAGTTTGAATTCTTGGTCAAAGTTAAAGTCAAAGGTTGACTGGTTAAAGTCAAAGTCAAAGGTTGACTTTTTGTTAAAATTGATTTTTGTAGTCAAAGTTGAAATCTCAGGGTTTCTAGCTTGTTCTAATCATTAATTTTTTTTTATTTGGTTTCTAACCTCTTCTTGTCAAGATGGTGTCTAGTCTCATATTAGAAGACAAGCTAAACGATGCTACAGATTTCAAAGGTATGCACTTGTATATGATTTTCAAGTTATATCATTCAGCAAAGCATGAGTGTGTTTGTAGGGGATGTACAAGAGACCTTGTCCAAGCAGTGATCTTAGACTTAGTACATTCATAGGAACAAACACACCCTTCCTAGCAATTGAGGCCCTAGGTTCCATGTTTGATTGATCAAATTGTTAAGTTTCAATTTGCACATATTAAGTTTGATAGTTGCTATAGTACAAGTAAACATTATAGTTGTGACAACAATCTTTGAAAGGTTCTATTACTGCTAGGTATACTTGGTTGCATGTAAGTACTATTGATATAGATTCTTATTGCACTTGTTTACAAAATGAACTAACATCTCCTCTAGGAGATAACTCTTGTTTTTCTCCCGGACGGGTCACCTTCGTAATTTTATGATGACTACCATCCTTGTTACCATAGAAATGTTCTTATGAAAATGATATTGGA
>SNQJ01S0058273.1:27662-40830 GCA_010110895.2 Picea sitchensis
TCTATCTAGAAAAGGTTAAGGATCTCGGGGGTGGCTACATGCCTATGGTTGGGTGACAATAATGATATTGTCTATGGTAAAACAAAAACATCGAAACATTCTAACAGGTTATGGGCCCACACTACCTTTAGAATAGTCTAACCGTTGGAAGTTAGATCAAGACTTCCTTGTCAAGCTCATTATAGCACAAGTTGGAGCTACAACTAGGGTTTCTGATTTTATAGCTGCAACAAACCCTAACCTAAATTCTTGAGCACTTTTAGTGAAGCGTTGGACCTAATTTTTGGGTATTCTAGTGTACCCTAGCCTAGCACACCCTCTGGTGCCATCAATCAACAAAAATGTCAAGTTTGAATTCTTGGTCAAAGTTAAAGTCAAAGGTTGCCTGGTTAAATTCAAAGTCAAAGGTTGACTTTTTGTTAAAATTGATTTTTGTAGTCAAAGTTGAAATCTCAGGGTTTCTAGCTTGTTCTAATAATTAAATTTTTTTTATTTGGTTTCTAACCTCTTCTTGTCAAGATGGTGTCTAGTCTCATATTAGAAGACAAGATAAACGATGCTACAAATTTCAAAGGTATGCACTTGTATATGATTTTCAAGTTATATCATCTAGCAAAGCATGAGTGTGTTTGCAGGGGATGTACAAGATACCTTGTCCAAGTAGTGATCCTAGACTTAGTACATTCAGAGGAACAAACACACCCTTCCTAGCAATTGAGGCCCTAGGTTCCATGTTTGATTGATCAAATTGTTAAGTTTCAATTTGCACATATCAAGTTTGATAGTTGCTATAGTACAAGTAAACATTATAGTTATGACAACAATCTTTGAAAGGTTCTATTACTGCTAGGTATACTTGGTTGCATGTAAGTACTATTGATATAGATGCTTATTGCACTTGTTTACAAAATGAACTAACATCTCCTCTAGGAGATAACTCTTGTTTTTCTCCCGGACGGGTCACCTTCGTAATTTTATGATGACTACCATCCTTGTTACCATAGAAATGTTCTTATGAAAATGATATTGGAAATACTTTTTCTCTCGTTGTTCTTGTTCTGGGCAAGTCACAAGCAATATCTCTTAGAAGGTGCTACAGTGACAGTTGCAAACATGGAGCAGATGACTCCATCTAGTGGTGAGGTAGGTGATCTTACCAAGTACCAATTCTAAAGGAAGTGTGTAAAGAAAAAGGAGTTTTGGATCTGATACACTCAGATGTCTGTGGACCAATGTCAACCTCCTCACTAAGCAGATAAATATCTTGAGGTTCGATAATGAAGGAGAATACACCTCCAAGGAGCTCGTTGCCTTTTTTTAAAGTAGTCAGTGTTAGCACATAAATTTGTCAAAACCTTAAATGTTTGTGGTTTCTACCTAAGTTTGTATCCTTGCCTATCCCTCCCCATTTTGCAAACCTAATCGTAAGTTTTCCCTCTGGACTTGTAGCTTGTCTCCTTTTTGTCTTCATCCTTTTGATCGACGTGTTTTTGTTGTCAGTCTATCTAAGAAGTATCGACCTTCAACATTCCTATTCTCTCTTTGGACGATCGTTTCCCCTTTCATCTCTGCCTCTAATATTTTTTTTTCTCGAGCCCTCAGTCGGTCGTTTAAGTAGGCCAAACAGGCCACATTCATTATAAATAGGCACAACATTTGAAGTAGTCAAATGTCAACTCAAATAAAGCGAGCGAGTAAGATGAGTTTTCAATGACAGAGATCCATCAGATAAATCATATCGATGACCATCGAGTGATCGGGATCCTGCAATTGTACGAAATATAGCGCCAAAGGTCCAAAATTGTGAGGTCCATCCTAGCCGTTGGTGCTACAAAGGACGCATGGTGAGTGATCAGTGTTTCATGGTCTCACGAGATGGAACGGTCAAGGAGAAAGTCATTAGAACTTGTAAAATGTGAAATCACGTTAGGATTGTAGCTGTTAATCAAAGAAGGGAGCTGGACCATTGGATCAACTTTTTGCGATTTCGCGAGTTAGGAGAGTAAGAGGGAAGATTCTTGAGGATTCACAAAGCACGATATCCTGAAGTGTCAATGTCATCTGGGCCGTTCGATCAAAGGGGATGCGTGTCACCTGATTTGAGTGTCGTGATTTCATGACTCAGATGTTTGAGTATAGAACACAGCATGAGTTCACAAAACACGAAATCGTGACGCACCTAAGATAAGCATGAGGTCATCACTCGAGGTCATGTGGGGCAAGGAAAAGAGTTGTGCCAAGGAAAAAAGCGCTCGAGTCGGTCACTGAGAAATATCTCCGTGGCCTCGAGGTGCCATAATTGACTTGAAGGAGTTGTGAGATCGCTTGGAGCATTCATGGGTGTCAAGCCTCGCCCTGATCCCGATGAAAGTTGTTAATGAAAATAGGGAGGTGGTTAAAACCTCGTTTCACCACTTAAATGGAAAGCATTGAAAGGATGGCCATAAAGGACAGACAGTCAGCCGAAAGTTCTTCTGTCATGAATTTTCCTATAAAGCCCATACCGATCTGATCTTGCGTCTGACAGAAGAGTGCAAGTGTAGCCTGACAAAAGAAGATGTAGACGCCAAGCCTTGAATGCATGACCAGAGTGTGTTTCTATAGGGAGAAAGTTGATTTGAGTATATATACTCAATTTTTATATTTTGTAATGGTTGATGGTTGAGCTAAGCTCCCGCATTGTAAATTTTTTAGTGAAGCTTTTGGTTTCTGGTTATGTATCTATATTTGAGACTTCTTGTTTAATCCAAGTCATCTTTTCTTACTCCATCTTATTATGCATCTGATACTGAATGTTCATGATTGAAGGATTCACATGGATTATTGTGACTGTGTTGTAATGGATGTTTGATTGTAGTGCTATCATAATGTTTTCAGTTTCTCGAAGCTCCGAATCCAAGAGGATTTTTTTTTTTCTGATATTTTCCTCCTTAGGTTGCTGGAAGACCCGATGTTCATAGTAGAACTCTTCACTCTCCTTAATTTCTCCCCCCTTTTTGCTACTATACTACAACTTATTGACTAAATTTAGACCAAGACCTCACCTGCTTGTGCTTTCTAATCCATTTTTCTGAGTTAAACGATACCATCCCGAGTCTGCATCCATTAGACCGCCTTTAAATCTATTTGTCGTGACATACAAACTGATGGTATCAGGATTACCTCTGTCTCAATCCAGGGGTGACTTCTGGTGCTAACATTTCTGGCACCACTATCGGGGATGAAATTGAAGATTTTCCCTAGGATTGAATGACAAAGCTTACTAGTTATGAAGGTGCCTAAGAACTTAGTACATAAAAGATTGCAATTGTGCACTTGGTGACTCCACTAATGTGAGCCCACTGATGACTCCACTATTTCAGCTGTGGCTTCCATAGGCAGACACACAAGGTCTAATCCATAGCTGCCTCTAATGACTTCTGAAGCTGACCCAGAGAAAATTGTCAGAAGAAGAAATACTCTTCAATAAGGTACTTTAGCTATTGAACCAAGTATTTCTGATAATTTTCACCATCCTCCTCTAGCAACTCCAATAGCTATTTCTCATTTTCCTATTATACCGTCTGTTGGAGTTTCGCGAAGTTTAAAGTTTGGGAGTGTTCCTGTTGATTTTTCTCCTCCTATTTTTGGATTGGAAGGAGAAATATTTGTCACTCCTATCTCCCTTGAAGTTGTACCTTGGTCTAGACCTCTGACCTCAGAAGATTTTCCCACTCCAGGTTTTATTACTCCTCTCCCTGTTAGAGTTGCAAATTTTGAAGAAAGGGAAACCTTTGTTACTTCTAGTCATGTAGCCTTTCCTCCAAACCCTCTGTTGTTTCCCTTTCCTCTTGAAAGGTTAGTTCCAGTCTCCCCTGTTCGAACTCCATCCCCTGTTGGAAGGAGAAATATTTGTCACTCCTATCTCCCTTGAAGTTGTACCTTGGTCTAGACCTCCGACCTCAGAAGATTTTCCCACTCCAGGTTTTATTACTCCTCTCCCTGTTAGAGTTGCAAATTTTGAAGAAAGGGAAACCTTTGTTACTGCTAGCTATGTAGCCTTTCCTCCAAACCCTCTATTGTTTCCCTTTCCTCTTGAAAGGTTAGTTCTAGTCTCCCCTGTTCGAACTCCATCCCCACCTAGTTCTCCTCCAGTTCACGTCCTAATGGTAGGTGCTAATCCTCCTAGAAATAGAATGGACACCATAGTAGATGCCATATATGCCCCTCAAAATGGTGGTTGTATGAAAATGGATGTTTAATAAGAAGTATAAGGTGGAGTGGTACAAAGTTTATTTAGCAGTAAAGGGATACTCTCAAGTTGAGGGTGTTGATTATGAGGATGCTTTCTCTCCTATGTCCAAAATGGACTCTATTGGGTTGTCATTAGTGCTCACAGATGGTTATGATTTGAAAGTGGAACAAATGACATGGATACAACATTTATTCATGGTGACTTCAAATACAAAATCTTTATGAATTAATTAAAAGGATTTATGGTAAAAGGGAAAGAGGACATGGTGTGAAAATTCAAGAGATCATTATATGGATTGAAGTAGTGCTCAAGGCAGTGGTAGTAATGTTCTAACAAATATGATGCTGGACAAAGGTTTATAATAAGTGAGGCAAATTGTTGTGTTTACTTCAAGCAAGAAGGTAATACTTCATTATTATTGTCTTATTATATGTTGATGCCATTTTTTTGAATAATAACATTCAATAACTAAATAAGGAGAACAAGTCTCAATTTCCACGTGAGTTTGGCATAAATGTATTAGGTGAGTTGCACTATTTATTTGGAATTGAGGTGAAGAAAGACCAATTGAAGTGAATAAATACCACCAAAACAAGATGTTGTTTGTCAACTAAAAAAATTAAGTGGAAAACATATTTGATACTTTTAGGATGGAGAAGTTTAAACTAGTTTTCTCTCCATCTCAAGTGGGAGTGTATTTTTCAACTTAACATATGTCATAAGAGAAATGGGAAGAAAAGGAGATGGAAAGAGTGCCATATGCGATTATGGATGGTAGTATGATGTATGCGATGGTGTTACAAGACCATACATTTCACATGCAATAGGATTTATAAGTAGGTACATGGAAACTCCATGGAAAATAGGAGTTAAGATGATCCAGGTGGATATTGGTGGCCACCCACTTGTTTCAACTGGCTCCTCTTTTCAGTTTTTAGTGCAACACATTCTTCTGTACTTCTTTGTAATTGTGGGTTCTACACTTCTGGGTCTATCTGAATCCCTACACATCTTCCTGGTGGATAATGGTGGCCTCCCACCTAATCCAACTAGCTTATTTTGTATGTTTTCATGTCAACACATCTTGTTGTACTTCCAGAGCCGTTTTGGGGCCCCAAACAATGTTTTTTCGGCTCACCATAGTCAAACTATAGACAGAGTTAGAGCTTGACGATGTAATGCATAGTTCTTGAAAATACCTTTCCAACAGGCTATCATGCGCCTAAAATGGAGATCGTATGCAAAAGTTACGACCCTGGGAAGTTAATGTACTAACTTACCCAAATAGGGCCCACATGACTTTTGGCGTTTCATCTCTTAGGGTTAGGTTTTTGGATGTCTAGGGTTTTGGCATTCATGTTTATCATAAAAAGGCCTTCAAAGCCTCATTGTAATCATCTTCTTGCAAATGAGCGTAGTCATCACATCTCTTCTCATAGATAAATCTACCACCATTCTAGCGAGTCTGGCACTCTGTATTTATATAGTTTCTTTACAATTCTTTCATTAATAGAAATCAAGTATTACTGTATTTCTCTATTTTTGGCAATTTTGATGAGTGTTTCACTGTAATATCTTTGCTTTCATTTTGTTCAAAAATAATCTAGATGAGTGGTATTAGAGAAGTCTTTTCTTGATTGTTTTTCAGCGCATGTCCTCGACGAAGTCTAAGTATAGCCAGTTGGGTCTCAAGTTTGTATCCCTTGAGGAAAATCACTCTCACACAACCAAGAAACCCTCGATGATGACACAAAATAAAAAAAGCAGAGCAAAAGATTCTATTAACCTGTTTCTTGAGCAAGCTCTCACGCGACAGAGGGATGAAAAGATGGAGAATTTTGCACACATCCTTCAATTCCCGTCGAAAGCCACAGGTACATTTTCATCAAGCGGACATTTTGTAGGAACCTCTCCCTTCAAGGTACAAGTTAATTTTGGTATTCCGATATTTGAAGGTCAGATAGATGCGGATGCCCTAGAAAAATGGTTAAATCTATTAGAAGGTTATTTCTCTGTTTAAAATTTTTCCAATAGGGAAAAGATCACCTTCGCACTCCTCAAGGCTCTACCCCATGTCAAACATTGGTGGGAAAGTTACTGGGAGAAAAGTTCCACATAGGAATCTTTCGTATATGGGGTCGAGCCCACTTGGGATTTTTTTGTGGATGCGGTCAAAGAACAATACTATCCTGTTAATAACTATGAAGACCAGTACATGAGATGGAACACACTGCGACAAGAGAAGAGAAAAACAGTTCTGGAGTTCACAAATGTTTTCCATAACTTGCACACCAAGTTGGGTATCAAAGACTCTGAGCGACATATGGTTTTGAAATACTGTGGGGCTCTACATAGGTACATCCAAATTGAAATGGATTTCCTAAACATCTCATCACTGGGGGATGCCTATCGATATGATATCAAAATTGAGCAGAAAGTTAGGCACCAGAACAAATGGGGATTCGGGTCTGCAAATATGAAATAACCAAAACACGGTAAAGACGGGCCTAACCAACAACCTCTAGAAAAATAGTCCAAGACACAAGACAAAAAAGGTAAAGTAAAGAAAAAGAATGACACTAGGAAGTGGTGTGATTTCCACAAAATCCCCTAGCACAACACTGATGAATGTTGCTCGAAACAGTCATTGGTGGCTGAGGTCAAAGACAAAAAACCGAAACTTGATTCATAATCCGATCCAGAAAATATTGAAAATAAACAGATCATCGATGCAGACCCCACTGCTATTTTCATGACCACAACAATTCAGCTAGAAGAACTAGTAGATCTCGAAGAGGGGGAGTGTCTCTTCCATTCATAGATGTGGGTGAAGTGGACCCCATTGAATTTCATTATTGATAATGAAAACCAAAATAACCTCATCTCAGCTAAGGTCGTCAAATAGTTGGGGTTGTCAACAACACCACACCCATAGCCATACAACACCGAGTGGCTTCACCAAGGACGAGATCTTCGCGTCATCCAACAATGTCACTTGTCCTATGGAATCCATACCTTCAAGGATGAGGTAGTGTGTGATATTTCCCATCTTGATGTCTGTGATGTTGTTTTGGGCGAACCATATATGTGGAAACGTCATGTTGTCTATGAGTCTAGACCCCATAGTTTCATTATTGCTCTGGGAGGTCAGCTCTATAAGATACCAGAGGTATTTCCAACTGCTGCTCCACCAAAACAACACCGCAAGGTAATCTCTCATACTGCAAAATTCATCCTCTTCAGATTTTGTTCAAAGGATGCACATAAGACCACTACAACCACTGCAACCTCAACACCTTCTATCCAACAAAACCAGATTGTCAGAGAGACATAAGATATTGTTTCTTCACCTACAATTGGGCCTACACAATGCCCCATCCAACCAAGAGACAACATGTTGGTGGAATAGATTCAACCCCTCCAACAACATGTTTTTGACAGTCTTCCACTGATCCAAAAAGATCTTTTAAAGATTGTGGTTAAGTTTTTAAATCATGAGTTCATTAACCATTTAGGAATTGAAGAAAGAGGAATAATTAATGATGTAACATGGAATCCATAATAAGATATACATATCTAGAAATAAGCACAAAGAATCAACAAACCATAACAAAAAAAGTTGTTAACGAAGTTCGGCAATATCGCCTACGTCTTCGGGCCTTTGTCTCAGTGGGTGAGGCTTTCTTATTTATCTTAAAAGCTTCAAAAGTACATCAGAAAAGTGTCAAATGGATTACAAGATGGTCTGGTTGTGTTATTCTAGACCTCAAGAACCCAACACAATTGACAGCATGGAAAACGGATAAACAAATCTCCAGGAAATGGCCCGCAAAGTTGCTCTCCTCAATAGCTTCCCTGCATAAAAATGGCTTTGACTGTCAAATTCCTCAACATTTCTCCTTCTATGGACATGTCTAAGGTTGCTAAGAAGCTCTGGTTTATATAGGATTGAATTTGTCTACAACATCCCAACTTCTCCCCAAGATCTGGCCTCAAAAAGGGCTCGAGATCCTCCAAAAATAGACTAAATCTCCCAAAGTAGGCTTAAAAATCAATTAAAATATTATTATAATGTCGAAAACTCAAAATTAGGTGCATCTCTGGGTGCATCCCCCTTATGATCCGGGCCCCTGGTCATATGGCGCTGCTATGTGGCCAAGCGCTATGCGCTGGCCCCCTAACCGTTTGATCTAGCCAAAAACTCTCAGTCGCATGGTCATATGCAGGGCCATGTTCCCTAGTCCTGGTCCTCCACGTGCCTATAAAGCGCCCTAGATTCTCTAGCCCCTAGTTGGATGGGGTTGGCCCCCGCCGACCAGGGCTTATCTCGAACAATACGACAACACACATTCAAATAAATATTGCGTCGAATCTCAAACAAGCACTACAAGTAGCGCAATCGGTTAAGTCATTGCCCCTATTCGGAGGACACAGGTTCGATTCCCCTGGAGATGAAACAAACCTTTTACCCAACCAACCTTTGGAAAATTCAGAGTACCACGTGGCACCCTATGATTGGGCCACATGTCACCCTGGGATTGGCCCATACTACTGACGCAACGACGCAGTCATCTGTCACGTCATCCACCATACAACCCAGTCATCTACCACGTGTCACTACCACATCAACATGTCATACTACCATGCGTCAGTCTGTACTCCCATGTCATCCATCATNACCTTCCACGTGTCACTACCACATCAGCCTATTGTACGTCTAGTTGTCATCCGTACAACCACGTGTCAGCCTGTCATTGGGCCACATCACTGTACAAACTGCCACATGTCATCCATACAGTGACACGTGTCAAATCTGTACAGTGCCAACTTAGCCCGAAATTGTCGAAACCGAGTGACACATGTCACCTCCTGGTGATGCCATGCCAACATGATGACATCATCCTGACGTCACCTGTCGTACCTGCTGATGTCAACGTTGACTTTGATCGAGTTGAATTTTTGCCTATTTGGGAATTTGATCAGAACACGATAAATTTCACATACACAATGGAGCTGGTTTCATCTGATTCCAAGAAATTTTATTTTTAGGCCTTCTTGGACCCATTTTGGTTCCTGGATCCATTTTGGATCATCCACAAGCCAAGAAGCACAACTTCTCCAACAAGGCACAAAACTCACCAACCGTTAGATTTAGAAAATTATTTCCCCTCTTCCCTAGGCGCTCAATTCAATGGAGGCCATTGCTTCCTAAGGGGGGAGGATTGATCCAGGTGGATATTAGTGGCCACCCACCTGTTCCAATTGGCTCCTCTTTTCAGTTTTTAGTGCAACATGTAACATGTTCTTTTGTTCTTCTTTGTAATTGTGGGTTCTACACTTCTAGGACTTTCTGAATCCCTACACATCTTCCAGGTGGATAATAGTGGCCTCCCACCTAATCCCACTTGCTTATTTTGTATGTTTTCATGTCAACACATTTTGTTGTACTTCCAGGCCCGTTTTGGGGCCCTAAACAAAGTTTTTTTGGCTCACCACAATCAAATTATTGTCAAAGTCAGATTTTGACGGCGTAATGCGTAGTTCTCTAAAAGACCTTTCCAATGGGCTATCACGCACCTAAAACGAAGATCGTATGCAAAAGTTACGACCCCAAGAAGTTAATGTACTAACTTACCCAAACGGGGCCCACATGACTTTTGGTGTTTGATCTCATAGGGTTAGGTTTTTGGATGTCTAGGGTTTTGGCATTCATGTTTATCATAAAAAGGCCTTCAGAGCCTCATTGTAATCATCTTCTTATGAATGAGCGTATCCATCACATCTCTTCTCAGAGAATAAAGCTGCCACCATTCTAGCGAGTCTGACATGCTGTATTTTTACAGTCTCTTTACAATTCTTTCATTAATAAAAATCAAGTATTGTTGTATTTCTCCTTTTTCTGGCAATTTTTATGAATGTTTCATTGTTATCCCTGCTTTCATTTTGTTCAAAAAATAATCTGGATCATAAGAGAATCTTTAGGTACCTTTTTTCTACATAAAAAAATCATAACTTTATTCCTTAAAAGTAAAATTAGATTAACCAGATGCCAAATACCACTCATGTTCAAGCCTATAGCAGGCCAAATACATGAAAAATGGTGTCCTGGTAATGATACCATCACCAAAAACTACAAAAACTCCTAAAGCTCTCAAGCCATTTATATGACAAAAGCTTCCTCATCACAAGGATCTACAAACTTTCCACCCTTACAAAGTTAGAACAAACTAAGGACATTCTAGTCATCTATAACAAGAACAACATAATAAATTCCTCTATATAATAGTCCCCTTATACAATATTCTTTAAAAGATAAAAAAAAAAACATTATGAAATGAGAAATAGTAGAAAACACAACAATGTGCACTTAGTTTTAGAAAATGAGGCTTGAGAATTTTTCATAAATGATGGTAGTGAAGTTGATCCTCACACTTCCAACAAAAAGTGGTCATCAAACCTTTAGATATTTGGAGATTCATTCATTTTAATAAAGTGGTTTAAAAAGTCAATCAAACCTTTACATATTTGGCGATTCATTCATTTTAATAAAGTGGTTTAAAAATGAATTTATGTTAAAAAACTTTACTCTTCAGTCACTTTTTGATAAGATTTGGGATTTGAAGGATACTTTTACTTCAATTTCCTTCAAGCATATAAAAGAGAAGAATCAGGTTGCAAACAATTTGTCAAAAGAAGGTTATGGTAGTGCGCTTGGCTCACACCATGAGGAAAGTTATTTTAGTGCGCTTGACTACACAGGCTGGGTTAATGGTCGTGCGAGCAAGCTAGACTAGACGTACTAGGATCAAGTTGGCTGTTAACTCGGCTTCAATGGAAAGAAGGGTTGTCAACTGAGGGATGAGCGACAATAAACGAGATTTTGCCTTGGTGTATTCCTCCATTCTTCATCCACTTTGGTGTGTTCCTCCATTCCTGCTCTTCGACTCTTCTAAGAGTTCTAACATTGTTGCTCTCTGTGTTTTTTTCTTGAGCACAATCGTCATCTACCCATGCTCCGATACCATCCTCCCTCCATACTCGCTCAACCCTCACAAGATCATTCTTTGCATTTCCACTAGTGCCTTCTCCCACTCCTCCCAACACCATCTCTCAACTTCCATTCCCACAACCCTTCACCTCTATACTCTTCCTAGCATGCCCAGGGAAAGAGAGAAATCCAAGAGGGGCGCTCATTATTATGAAACCCTCTCCCTTCACAATAGACTCTCCCCCTCCCAACTAGCTCTTATTGCCCATTTCACAAGCCCTCGACACACCAACCAATGGTCACAGGAGGCTCCTCAGTCCTCTCCTCTTTAGCTCCATGGCATCAGCTTGGTGAAGGAGGAAGGGTCACCCTCATGTGCACACATTTCTTTGTCCACCCCTCTTTTTCTCCATGGTCTGAGCTCGATTAAGGAGGAGGTGCTACCTTCATGTGCGTGCTTTCCTTTGGAAACCAATCTCTTCCCCCCCCCAAATCTCAATCCACAAGACCCCTACTACGATGATGGTAGTTGTATGGTGGAGGAGGAAATCGCCCCACACTGGAAAGTGGAGGAAAACGCAGCGACAACCAACGAGATCACCACAGAGGTAGCTGACAAGGAAAAGGAGGAGGAGGAGCCTCAACAATTTGTGAATTCCCTCACAGAGGAGCACCTCCAACTCCTCTTTGAAATAAGGAAGAAACATGACGATCAGATGCAGTCTCAGAGCATCCTTGGCCAAAGGATGTATATCCTGTTCGATGCACTAGCGGATGCTCCTGCGTGTGCCATGTGCCCAACATGTGGCACGACTCACCTCGGTATACACATTTCATGGACAACTAGGATCTACAATGGAGTGAAGTCTCCAGGTTATGGTTCTTCGTCAATTCCAGTTGCACGATTAATTGCTTAGTTTACCTCGGCAACATAATAGAAGAACACATAGTTTTTTCATATATTGTTTATGTAGTTTTGTTAATAGCAGCTCTGTTAGTAGTTGGTCTTAGAGACCATCCGAATACTGTACACACTTTTTTGTTTACGCAGATAGGATGTGTAATTTTGAGTAAGCAGTTTTGTTTAAATAGCTCTAGCATACATGATGATGTGTCAATCTCAGAACAATAGCTCTAGCATACATGATGATGTGTCAATCTCAGAATATTTAAGAGTCCTCTGTTCTAGTTTCCCATCTGTGGCAGAACAGGTGGCCCACACTGGTCATTGTACAACTTAAAGATATCATTAATGTAAAGATCTACTTTTATTTTTAAAAAAATAAAATAAATATTAAATAACAATTATTTGTGAAATTATAAATTAATTTAACACAAATAAAATAGTAAAATAAACACATTACTAAAATAATACATTAAAAATGGAAAAATATATAAATAATTTAAAAATACATTAAAAATATATAAATACATTAATGTATTCTTACACAAACTTAGAAAAATATTAATGTATTATTTTATTAATAACTTTAAGTAATATAGAAATTAAATATCAATATATTAATATGTATAATGTAATGTATTAATGAACGATTTGACTGGTAAAGTCTACGAAGGTATACATACCCTACCCCTCTAGGTTTGAACCTGTGACCTCTTAAAAGGAAACACATGTTCTTAACCATTAGGCCCACATGTTATATATATTAATAATACATTAATAAAGTAAAAATATAATATTTATAATATATTATAGGATAAACACATTAATTTAAATAATACATTAATGATATATAAATGAATATATTATTTAATAACCACATTAAAGTATAAGTAAAGGTGTTAAGTATTAAATGTATGAAATAATTAAAACATTAATGTAATATATAAATTAATGTAATTAAAATATTAATCTATAATGTAATGTATTAAATAATTAATAAAAATGTATTTATATTAGTAATTAAAATATTTCTTAATTAATA
>SNQJ01S0058273.1:53734-67401 GCA_010110895.2 Picea sitchensis
ACATTATAAGATAAATAAATTAAAGTATAAGTGTATTATCTATAATAAGTAATACAATAAAACATTATTCATACAACAATATAGCATTAAAACATTAATAAAGAAAAAGAAACATGAATAATGTATTAATGCGTTGATGTGTTAAATCATTAATATACTAAAGTATTGTTGTGTAATTTAAATAATACATCAATGTGATATAAATTATTGTATAAAATAATAGTTACCTTTGTCACCTTTGTGAGTTGGACTTAGAATCTGTCACACATCTATTAGTTAACTGTACATTTACTCAAGAGGTTTGGAGCAGAATCAAAACATAATTAAATCTTAGGACAAATTGTGTGGGATCCTCCTTGAGCAATTTCTTAGAAGGTTTGGAAAAGGAGGAGACAACATATCTACATCTCTCATCCCTATCAGCTAGCATATCTGGTTAGACCGCAAAAAGACAATCTTTGAACAAAGGAATCCTTCTATCAACAAAATTTGTTACAATATCCTGGGAGGACTGGAGTGTGCCAAGTTACAAAAAGAAAAAAATTCAAAGATCTATACAACATACAATTCGTTTGGGCAGGACTAAAGCCTGGTTTGATGGATTAGCAAAAAAATTTGGTCAACAATGTGGAGCAGGAGGCCTATTTAGGACTTTCGATCACACAATATTTAAGTGGACCTATAACTATGGAGATGGCACAAATACAAAAACATAACCCCTTGGATTCTAGGCAACTCTCACCTTGGCAACGAGACTTCACATTATGGATATACAGGTCCTGAGAGACTCCAAAATTATAATTAATTGGCTAAAAAACAAAGAAAACTACAAGTCAATGCCCTGGAATGATAGAAAGACAAAATTAATGAGCTCATCGAGGGATTTACTCTGATAAAATTCAGACACATTTTCCAATAATTAAACATGGAGGCTGACCTTCTTTCCAAGCATGCACAACAAGAGGAGGGGAAAATAGCTTACCATCAATGGAAAGATGGACAAGAGGGATCCACACTATTTTCAAAACTTTTTTGGAGGCAAACAAAGAAGAACATGGAAAATATGTTTTGTTTATATTTTGAATTTACATAGAGGCAGAATACAATCCTAAGTATCATGTTTAATAGTCTTGTAAAACCACATATAGTCGGATAGAAGGGAATTAGAATATTCAAATATGTATTGTTTGAGCACATATATTGGCAGTCCAATTTGTAATTTCAGGATTGGTGATACAACTTTCATTGAAAGGAAGCAGTCATGTAACATTTTTGGTAATACCAAAAATTATATAAATATAATGAGTAATTTTCTTGTGGAAAAATGATTAAATGTATTAAATAATGAAAACAATATTGTAATTTATAAATTAAAATATTAGTTAATTATTTGATTAAAGTAATATTTAATTAACGAAGACATTATTATAATATGAATAGATTAATAAATAAAAAATATATTATTAATTAATATATTAATAAAAACATCTATATAGTAATAAAGTATTATAGTAATGTTGGGCAAAGTTTTTCGGTTTGCAACATTAAAGTTATGAACAACACATTTCTACAATGTGTTTTGTTTGTCACATTTCGACGTCATGAAATGTTTGTGGCATTGTGACGTGAGAACATGTGTGTATATGACAGGGACAATATAACATTAAAACATTAATAAAGAAAAAAAAACATGAATAATGTATTAATACATTGATGTATATTCATTAATGTATTAATACATAAATACATTAATGTGTTAAAGCATGAATGTATTAAATAATTAAAACATTAATGTAATGTACAAATAATATATTTTATACATTAATGTAAAATGTAATATATTACTGGAATATATTAATTAATACAAACATTAGTAAAAAAATACATTGTTAAAGTATTAATATAATAATAAAGTAATACATTAATAACATATTATGAAAGTATTAATACATTAATATTGTATTATGTTAAAGACATTGGGAGAAAGGGTTGTTGTTTCTTACATTATGACATTCCAATACATTTGTCATAGTCACACAGTGGGTTATGTTAACAACGTTGAAATGTCTGGAAATATTTGTGTCATTGCAATGTTGGGCAAAGTTTGTCACTTTACAACATGAAAGTTATGAACAACACATGTTCACAATGTGTTTTTTTTGTCACATTCCGACGTTTTGAAATGTTTGTGACATTGGGACGTGAGAACATGTGTATATATGATAGATTGGGACCAGGGGACAATGTTTGTAGTATTGCGACGTTTACAAACTTCGTGGAAATGTGAAAAAGGAAGGAGTTTTGTAACATAACAAGGTTTAAGCATGAACGTCACATTGTGAATGTGATAATATGTGCGCATATGACAACATGGTGCTATGTTTCATCACATAGAAACATCATCTCTATGTATGTAAGATTGAGACGTTACGAAGTTCTTTGCAATGTGACAAATGCAAGAGTTTTGTATTATTACAAGGTTTTTTCATGAACGTCACATTGCGATGTGCATGGAATGAAATATGAGATTTAGTGACATTGCAACATTACATAGATGGGTTGTTTAAGTTTTTCCTTGATGATTGTATAAATTTATGTCTTTTTTTAATATATATAATTTAATAAAAGCGTTAATGTGTTAAAGTATTAAATGTTGAAAAACATTAATGTGATTTATAAATAAAAGTAATAAAACATTAATGTACAATGTAATGTATGAATATTAACAAATTAGTGAGAATACATTTATACATTTTAAACCCTCAATGTAAAAAAACATTTATACATTTTATAATACAACGCTCATTGTATTAATAAAACATTGGTACATTAATAAGATATTAAAGTATCCCAAAGTACAATATTACTTTAAAGTAATAAAGTATGAGTAGTACATCAATAATGTTTAAAGAAATTAATAATGCATTTTTAAATAAGCACATTAAAATGTTAATACAAAAAGTATATTAATAATGATTTAGTACATTGAGGTATTAAATAAATACAAGAGTAAAAATACATTAATAATGATTTAGTACATTGAGGTATTAAAATAGTAATGTATTAGTATATTGAAGGTTATATAAATTTATGTTTTTCCTGAAGGGTTATATTGTGTAATCAAGAAGCATTTGCTTGGGTAAAGTGAGTTGTTATAGAAAAATCTCATAATTTTAGAAGAAAATAAAGAAGGAGATGACTTAAAGAAAAAATTCCATCTTAACATATCAAAGAAAATTTATTGTAGAATTGAATGCTAGTGTTATTTCATAAAGAGAGGTTTTAATAGTTATATTTCTAGATGTTAAATATAAAATCATGTAATATAGTGGTTATTTAGAAGAAAAAAATCGATTTCCATTAACTGAATATTATTTGAGAGATTTGAAATATATATATATATATATATATGAAGTTGGTATTTCAATATACTTAAAAAGGTATGTGAGATGGTCAAATATGGACAATAACAATATTATGAGATTGACATCAATATTTTAGATGTACGAGATGTTCACATAAAATAAAACATTATAAATCCACGAAATTATATTTAACATTCATTAGTTTAGAGGTAAAATTTTATATGTTTCCATATTGAAACAATTATAATGTAAAAAGATAAATAACATGAATGGAAATGATATATTGTTGACATGTGTAAAAGAAAAAAATAATTTGATATCAATTATACTATGACAATTAAAAAGTAATAAACTGGTAAAGTTGTTTTGAAGGACATATATGAATATTTGAAGGCTAATAAAGGTTATGTTTGGTGTAAACATTTGAATAAATATATGACATTGCAACATATGGACAATAATTATTGAATAGATAGATTTGTGAACAATATGATAAAATATGTTGTCGATATCATTAAAAGGAAATAAATTTTAATTAAAAATGTGAAATATTTAAGTACATAAACTATAGTATCCAAAATCCAATTGTTTTAAAAATATGTTAAAATGTGAACATAACATAGCTTATTCCAAAATACAACCAGACTTATGGAAGATACAACAATAGTAACTTGATGGCTCCTTTGCCTTTGCAACCATTCTCTTCGTAATTTTCTTCCATCTTCCCTGTCAGAAATATGTCAAAATTCACGAACCATTTCCTTCAATTTAGCTAAACATTGCAAAGTGTCATCAAAAATGTGTGAAGGAATTCCATTTCTCGTACTGATCATATCTTGAATGCCAATACGAAACTGTTCTTGAGATGTGATATCATGTAGTGTTGAAATAAACTTTGATGTGGTTTCATTATCCATAACTGTATGTTCAAAAAAACAAAAAAGAAGAAAAAATATTTAGTATGCACGAGAAAAAAGAAAAACATAACAAAACATTCATTCACAAAAAATATGAGTACAACAATGATATCGATCCATTAAAAAAAATTCTTCAAGAAAAACTACATGAATAAAAAGGAAGTCATTATTGAAAGGAAATGTTTATAAATATGAAAAAAAGTAGTAAGATTTAATATTTTGTATGAGAGAAACAAATTCTCCATTCGCAGTGAGAAGATGGCAAATGAAAAATAATTTTGAAAAATATTTTTTATACAAAATGAAAAATAGAAGGAACATTTACTTTTCCCAAAAGGATGATCCCAAAGACAAATACAATCCATCAACTCAGAAAACATTTTTTGTTCATCCCAAATAGACAATGTAGCAACCAAAACTAAATGCATAAAATAAAAAATTTCTTATTTGAATATATTAAATGATGGTAAAAGTGGTTAGTAGTAAACAAAGGTGCAATAAGAAGTTCCACTGAAATACAAAAATAGATTCACTTGAATAATGATGATTTTTTTTATTTGAAATAGTAATATGGATATAATGAAAATTTACATGTTTGTACAAACATTAGGATAATTTCAAGAAAAGTAAAATCAAAGGACAAAAAAATGAACTTAACATAGTCATTCTATACAGAGTGAAAATATTTAAATTNTTATACAAAATGAAAAATAGAAGGAACATTTACTTTTCCCAAAAGGATGATCCCAAAGACAAATACAATCCATCAACTCAGAAAACATTTTTTGTTCATCCCAAATAGACAATGTAGCAACCAAAACTAAATGCATAAAATAAAAAATTTCTTATTTGAATATATTAAATGATGGTAAAAGTGGTTAGTAGTAAACAAAGGTGCAATAAGAAGTTCCACTGAAATACAAAAATAGATTCACTTGAATAATGATGATTTTTTTTATTTGAAATAGTAATATGGATATAATGAAAATTTACATGTTTGTACAAACATTAGGATAATTTCAAGAAAAGTAAAATCAAAGGACAAAAAAATGAACTTAACATAGTCATTCTATACAGAGTGAAAATATTTAAATTGGATGTTACACTGATATGGACTTTAATTGTTCCTCTTGTTTTTTCCTAATTGTAACATATGCACTATTTTTCATCTTTGCATAACGCTCAAAAGAGAAAGGTGGTGATATGTGTAAACCATCTATTAATTTTACTCTTGATATGGATGTGAATGTCAACCCTTGCTTCTCTTTCTTTCCAATATCAATTGTTGAACATTCTAAAGTCAACCCATGTGATTTGTGAATAGTAAGATCCCATGCCATATTCAGGGGAATTTGTTTACGATTTCCTATTATAATTGGTGTGATTGGTACAATGTTTGGATTTAATGGGTCAAAAGGAACACCAATGTACTTATAAAAAAGAACAATTGTGTACATTGGAAGTTGAGGAGGCTTAGAGCTAGACATATAGAATATATTCTTAATGTAACCAAGAGCACCATTGACTAAGAGAGATTCAAACCACAAGTTACATGTCAACATGACACGTTGTCCAGGGCATAAGAGAACTTCACGTTCCAATTGATCATCATCAACACCAACAATTTATGTTCGTCATGTATGTTCAACAATACATCAAGCAATTGGAGAATTTAATGATTTCAACATCTGCCTATTATGTAAGTTGACCAAATTATTTTTTGGGAGAAAATGAAGTGCTGAATTAAATAAACTCCTTTCCTCAAGAGGAAAATTCATATTAACCCATGACATAAGAAGCTCCCAATCATAAAAAAGGGGCTCTACATTTCTTATGTTCATTAAGAGATTGCAAAAATAATATTGTTTCAGATAATTTCCTTATTGCCAAAATATTATATCCAAGGTGAAAACAATGTTTAATTTTTGTCATAAAAATTTCTTTGTTGTATTACCTGCATATAAAGGCTTATCTCTCACAGGAGGCAGTTGACCAAGGTCACCTACAAGAATAATAGATCTACCACCAAAAGGAGAAGATTTATTCTCCGAAAATATTTCTCGTAATCGAGAATCAATCTATATGAATAGCCTTGGTACTAAAAAGCTCATTTCATCTATAAAAATATATTGAATATGCCTCATTTCCTATTGAAATATTTCTAGAGATTTCCCTTGTAGTGGTCGCATATCCTTAATAGGAATTTTCAGTGCTGAGTGTATTGTTCTTGCATGTATATTAAAATCATCTATTCCTATTGGAGTGAGAAAAAGAAAAGGACTATTTCCATCAACTGATGAAGTAGAAAGAGCATGAGAAAGACAATGAATAAGGAAAGACTTTCATGTTCCTACAATGCCCTGTATAATCATGAGAAGAGGTTCATAACTTGGATATTGAATGGAATATTGTAAAATTATATCAAATGAAACTCATTGTTTCTTTGCCAAGGAAGATGGAGATGCAGATGAGGGATGAATATTTTGAACAATATGAATCCTTGATTGGGCATTCATTATAAAATAAATAGCCTCTTCTGCAACATCATTTGAAATTGTTGTTTCCCCCCAATCAAAAAATATATCAAAGTCTCTTTGATCGAGAGTGTGAAGGTCAGAAACATTGACATTATTAGGAGGAACCAAACGAGACAAAATTTTCCATTCTTCAAAATATTCTTCCACATGTGTTGGTTGTTTTTGGGAATCGTCATCATCTTCAACATTTTCCAAAGAGAGAGGAGAACGATCAACATGCGATGATCGATATCGAAAATTTCTCCAATTTTCAATCACTATATCATCTGAAAGGCCAATATCTAATGGAATGTTCCTAAATGGTTTGTACAAAAGAAATTCAGTCCAACAAAAAGTCTGGAAGTATTCTAATGACTCTTCAGGAATGGAATAAAACTGTGGCCAAACTCTAACAATGGCATGGACATGTCTAGGTTTCCATTTCTCTTTCTTACGTTTGACATCAAATGTCCAAGATCTTGTTGTTTCTATCAAAAACAAATTTTCAATAAAAGTAGGTCTCTGTTGATATATTTCAACAAAACTATTGGGAGATAAAATTTTATGGGAGTTCTTTGGCATTTAAAAAAAAACCTTTCTCCCAACATTTAAGAAAATGATTTTTCGACTGGAAATTACAAGAGGTAGATTTAGTAACATATGGCACGTTTCTTGGGCTCCAATGTCACGATCAACAAGTGTTTCAACAAGGAATATTCTGTATGCATACAAAGAAGGATATTCTGAGGCACTAGAATTTGAAATTATAGTTATCATATATTGATAACTTTTTGACCTCTTTTTCTTCTTTTGAAGAATACTTAGAAATAGATTTCAAGACAACATGGTGAGAAACCACTGGTTGACAATCAACATTGTAAGAAGATCAACATTATGGAAATTTATCCTATCATCATTTCGTGTTGGTTCATATTTCTTTCTTCCTTTCTCATCTATGAACAATAATGATTCATCTTGAAAATCCCATGGAGCATTATAATGATAACTGAGAACAATACATTTCTTGTGCAAACACAAATCTACACTGCACTTTGTATGTCTTTGAACACGGTTCAACAAATGTTCATAATCATCATGAGGATTAGAAGAAAATATCTGAGTTGTATTCAATAGTCATGGATCATCATTGATGCTTCAAGGAACCATAATGTTTCGATGATCAATTTCACGTGGATTCCATGCTGTTACATATCTATCAAAACATGTCTTTGCACAATGCACATTAGAAGGATTAGACCAATCTAATCTTTCCATGTTTGGAGCACCTTGCAACCATAAGAAGCCATGGATGTGAGTTGATCCTCTATGTTTCCACTCATATCTAAAAAAAATAAGATATATTAAAGATATATAGCAGAAAAGAACAATAAAAAGGAAGAAAGAAATTATTAAACATAAATATCACAACATGAACCTGTACCAAAATTCTTTAGCTCTAAGATATTTTTTGATGACTTCTTGTCAAAATATATTGAATCTGTGATGCATAAACATGGAAACAATATGGGGGTACTTGATAACATTCTCAATTTTTATACGATGTTGATTAAAAGTGGTGCAGACCTCCTGCCTTGGTAGGGATCCATGCAGGATCGATCTCCCCTCGGTGCTAAGCTAGAGCATCTTAGCGATTCCTCACGGGAATCCTTCTAATGATCCACAGGTCCTTTAAACACCACACACAGGTCCTTCACAGACCCACATATATCTTTGCGTGCTCCCGACGCTTTCTTAGAATCAATGCAGTGTGAGCGCTAACCCTCGGGCTAGGCCCCACCTCCATGCAACCACCCTCATGAACATGCTCTTAACGTCAATAGGCGCTACCGAAAATTGGGGCTTCTGGGGTTTCAATGCCCAACACCCCGAGTCTTCTCCTCTGAAACGCCGAACTCTGAAAGCAGAGTCTAGCTCCTTCCTCTGGCTCTCTCCATGTGACCGCAGCCTATGACCACCGGCTAAATGCCAAAAGGCACTTCAGATATCATGACTCAGGAATATGGGTGCAACGTGTCCAACACCTCTCACCTTTCAAATCCCCGAAACTTGATTAGGGCCTGACAAAGGATAGCCCCTTTCCTTCAATGAGGCTATCGTGACCCTGTCCCGTGACCGAGGGCCAAGATATGGGTATTTCAGGAATTCACAACTTGCATGGAGAAGGTTCCTATCCCCTGACCTCCCAGGTGCCGAAATTCCGACTCCCAAAAACCTCGACGACTCGATCAGACGGTACAAATCTACCACAATCCAATAATCCTTACAGCTTGTCGACGATCTTCCTTCGGGGATTTTAGAACCAATGTGTGTGCCCTTTCTTTGGTGGAAAATTCCCCAAACCATGCGCCTTGATCAACGGTTCATGTGGCCCGTTATCCAATGGCCTAGATTCACCCTTGATTTCATGTATCGGGGATTCGTGAACCCCAACTCCCAACCACAATTTGCTCCAGCTCTCGGTTGCCAAAATGCGAAGCCTCCAATGTGCCCGGACAATTAATGTCTACACAACTCCCGCAGATCTGACGGTTGTCGGATATCTTCTCTCAAATCCGACGTCTATGGCATGATCTCTTCCTGCGCTCTCTTTGTATGTCTAGACATAGATTGAACGATCTAGATCTCTTCTCCAGTGCTCGAATCGACGTCAACTATGCTTCTCCTCCTGAGCTTGATTTGTTTCTAGCTTAGAAGACTTCCAGTGTTTCAAATATTATGGCCTTTGATCCCTTTGCGATCCCTATGACCTTGGGTCTCGCCTGCATTCTAAAAATCCTCCCCTCCTAAGATTTGTTAACTGTGAAACCTTGAGGGTTTTCTTCGATCTCTGCAACCTCTTGTAAGATCCTTCCACGAAATAGTGCTATCCCTTCTGAGATTTAGATAACTCAGCTTCCTTAAGGGTATCGACCCTTCCGCATCTCCTAAAGGACTATTTGGTGCCCACCTGACACACTTCTTCTTAAGAACTCCTTGTAGAGCCTACAGGGTGTTCAGTAACCCTGTGAATGTCTTCCTTGTGACACTCCTCTTGTGGTCGAACTCTAAATAGATTTCCTTCTTTGCGTTCCATGCACACGCTCGATGCCCTCCTGACAGAACTTCACAGAATCCTAAGAAATTATGTCTTCTCTCTGTGCCCTCCTCTTCACAGTCTCACCTCCAAGGTGTTCAACAACCTCGAGGCTTCTCCCTTGAGCCTATGATTCCTCTGGTGCGCCCTCCTAGCACGTCTTTGCCTGAATTCTGTAGAACTCAGAAGTGCACTCATGCAATGGCCTTTAGAGTCCTCAGTACTCTATCATGAAACCTCTTGCATGAAGCCAAAACAGAACCCAGACTGAAAATCAAAGGACTCATGGACAACAAATTATGTCTAACCCTGCAAATGTAAACTACTCATACATCTATAACATATCATAAACACATAAAGATGACATTCATTCATAAACACACAAAGACTCATGTGCATGAAAGACTGCTCTTTGTATTAATTTTGAATGCCAAATTACAATGTGTTGAGCTCAGAATTCAATAGAGTTTAGGCTCTCCTCTCTTCCTATCCTATCTGTTTTGTCTAATTACTAAATAGAAAAAATATATATATTTTTTTACAAAGGGGGGGGGTTGCTCGATCTCTTCCCTCCATCTCACCAACTCTCATTAATTACAATGAATTACATTGAATGGGCCATCTAATCTGAATTGGATCTAGATCCTCATTAACATTCCATCCATTAAGGTGACACCAACTACAACATGCTTGAAGGAATGGCTTCGGCTCTACCAACCTTACAACAATTAATTTAATTTAATTCAAATTTGAAATTTTAAAGTGAGAGGGCTGTGCCTCTCCTCTCCATTGAACGTGTACTGGGTGTGCTAGATAGCTGTTCCTTGATGACGTGGAGTGATGCTCCTACATCATACTCCTCAGTTGGAAAAATCATGAGCTCCTGCTCACGAGCTTCCAAGCTCTATTGTTGAAATCCACCTGGATCCAAAACAGTTCTCTGGAGCTGCCCATCCGCTCCATCACCTTGTTGTTGTTACTGCTGCTTCATATTCCCCACTGCTATGGTAGGCTTCCCTCTATTTATCTTCTCCCTGCTGACATCTTCTAGTGCTAACTTCAACACCAGTTTCCCGATTGCTTCAATTAACTCATCCAGCTGCTCCAATGTCTGGCTCTTTGTATGTAGTCCACCCCGCTTCAATTCTTCTTTCTCCTTAGTGGGCAGATCTGCTCGATCTCCCATGCTGTCTTTACCTTCTATTGTGATATTGATTTTCCACTCTGCTACAGAATCCAATTCTTCAATCCTATCACTGAGTTGTTGGTCAACTTCCTTCTTTGACATCTTTTCTTCTGCTAGTTCTCCTGCTAGTACATCTCCATCTTCCTCCAGTCGCTCCTCAGACTGGAATTTTGATTCACCTTCTGCTGTAGACCTCAGCGCTGCAGTCATCATCTGTTCAGCCTCTCGAACGAAATTTCTGAGAAATTCCATTGAATGCTACTCTCCTGAAATCTGCATGATTGTCTCCTTTCAACCGTATGTTGGTTCTGAATGGTCTAACCAATCCTCCAACATCCTCAATTCCATCTCCCATAGAGTGAGTAAATCTTCTACGTGCTCCTCTTCTGTTGGGGCATATTTTTTTTTCTTCTCCATTTCTTCTTTCTCTTTGACAATCACAACTAGTTGTCCTTCTGTTGTTGTTGTATTTGTAACACAAGATTTGGCCTCCAATGGGATTCTTGGTAGGAATACCTCAATTCCCCCAATGATCAGAATGCATCTCTGATCCTTCTCCATCAGCTCTCCTTGTTGATATGAACTCTCCTTTGAGCTCATCTTCTCTCCCTTGCCCACTTGGAAATATGGGATTTCTTCTCTGCCCACCTGGAAGTCTATGAGATCCCTTAGTGATCCCATCTCATTGCCCACATGGAAACTTGAAATTTCCTCGCTGCTCACTTGGCAGTCTCTGATATATTCCAGTGATCCCTTCTCCTCATCATCTCTGATATTTCTCCCAGCTTCTATTGTTGTAGGAAAATCTCCTTGTGGACAGGTAGATCACCTCTAAGAGCTTGACCTTAACCCTAGACAGAAAAATGCTTAACGTGGACACTGACTTCCTTTCAAATCTATTTAAACTAATACATGAGAAGGAAGGATAACAAAAGTACCTCTTTATCGACGTTTGTCCCTGCACCCTCCGAGTTGCGCTCCAATCCTTTACTCCTCGCTGAGTTCTATAGACAAACAAGATATGACTACTTCCTACTCTATTGATATTATCTTGAAAACAGATCTATCAGTTAATGATAAGTTCATGTAACATCAGACACAAACTAGAAAGAAACAGGCCAAGCGTGTCATATTAATGAGAATAATGACAGCAGTACTTACAATCGTAGATTCGAATGTGAAAGCTTCATCAAGTCCCCTTCATCTAAGCCTTGCTCAAAAGATCCACAACCTGGCTGACAACAGATTCACTGATCACTTCTCCTTTGGATGACTGTGTGTTTCCTATGAGATCATAGGTTTCATGCTAACAGTTCTTCCCCCTTTCCACCATCATAGAGCTTTCTTATATAGGTTGGGAGGAGCCTAACCTCTTGAGTTGTGTTTAGAACAAGTTGGGAACCTCCTCCTTAGATCAGAGATCTCTTGATGAAACCAAGAATTCGAGTACAATTGCCTCCTAATCTCGAAAGATCCTTTCCTCATTCTCTTCAACGGGCTAACAAATGACCCAGATTAGGGAGCGCTCCTCCAAAAGGGGCATCAGAGCATTAGAACGCTCCTTGAGAAGCTTAAGGGGAGCACCAACGCTTCAAAAGTGAGTAGCGCTCCTTCAGAGGGGTGAGGAAGTGTTATAACGCTCCCTGAGGCCTTATAGGGGAGCACGAGCGCTCCTAAGGCTGTTTTAGAGGAGCGTTCACCCTCAAAACTCTTGATTGAAAGATCTTCTCAGGTGTTAAGAGTTATTTGACTCTAGTGAACCAGTTCTTCTTCTTCAAATCAAGTACATAAGATGTTTTAAGTGTCTCCTTAGTGTCGTCATCATGGAAGTATGCTTAAAAAACATTTGCGACACTTGTGACCAACTTGCGACACTTGCGAAAGTTGTAAGGAAGTTGCGACACTTACGACAATTGAGAGGAATATGCGATACTTATCCACTTGAGTAATTTTGATGTGTAACAGAATGCCCCCCAAAGTATGAAGTCAGAAGATGAAAACTGATGACTGAAATACTTTGTAGACGTTCAAACAAAGGTATAGACTCGGAGAACCTGACGGAAGCTGCACACAAACATCCAACAAATATCATGACATATTTCAAGACCCAAGGCAGGCATACCTATGCTTGGGTGATCGAGACTTGTAAGGTATGGCCGCCATAATATACACTGCGAATCCATAATTGTATTGATAAAAGGGTATAGCCACTGAAGATACAATGTGGATCTATACTTTGATGACTCGGACTGATCGTAGCCATGAAAGGTACACAGTGGATCTACGAGATGACAAGACATAGCCACGACCAATACAAAGTGGATCTATGTAACAATGTATGTGTTCTTTGTCCAATAGAAACTCCTTCACAACCTGGGCAAAGCATATATCATAGTGATGGCTCAACCCAGGGTCTTCTTACCAATCCCAGCGTGATACGATTCTGACCATGTGAATAGATGTCTTGATGTCGAACATGGCAGAAACCACTTGATTACCGGTCAATAAGGTAAACCGTTAACAAGTGCGAGGGAGATCACCATTAATGTCAATGATTCCCAAGGTACCTTAGTACATTCCATCGAATGT
>SNQJ01S0058273.1:70724-92505 GCA_010110895.2 Picea sitchensis
AGGAGGTTTTGGGCTCGGAGGGCTAGGACATCCATTGATGTCCTAGGGCTAGGCGTACTAGTCGGTAGGGTGGCTGGTTTTGGGGTGTCCTAAGGAGCAGGTTCAAGCAAAGGGAGCAAGCTGCTGCGGATAGCATCAGAGTGAGGTATGTAAATTCAAATTCATGAATGACTTATTGCCAAATTCTACTTGCGTAAGTGTTAGCGTAAGTGTTGAGATAAATTGTAAATTATGAAAATTTTACTTCTTTAAAGGCTTATAGAAATTACAGAAATTTGGGAAGAAATTTAGACGCTAATTCAAAATGCGGTCACTACATTATATCTGTTGATTGGATGTAATTATGATTGTTGCAATTAATTCCATACACAACGATTGAGATGATGCAAACCTTATAATGATAGGGAGGTTGTTATAACATTTAAACAAATAGTTCATGAATTTATTACATTGTTTCCTAGTGTTATGATGTAAACTAAACAATGTTTTACCATCATGGCAAGTCTAATATTTAGAAGAGCACTTCCTTCCAACTCTAATTGTGGCAAGACTAATTGTTTAGCATTTTAATAAAATGTGATCTATCTTTTAGTTTTAATTAACTTGCGTTTTATGATTGTACAAGCGTTATATTTCCTTGATGTATAACGGTGTTTCACAAGAACTCTTAATGATAAAAATCATGTACAAGAATGTAATGACGCATCAATGCAAGGATTATTGTGATGTAGGATGTTAATGGTGTATGATGTAAATGTGTTAATGGAGAATAAAATCCATGATTGCAGAAGTTAGAAGGATGCATAACAAGATGTAGTTTTATTAGTCAATTCTTTATTAAATTTCCAAGATGAATAATTGCAGTTATTCTTTATGTTGACTTGATGGATGCGAGATTACATGAGAGACCACAAAATGTATATCACTTCTCACACCTTGGGTTTTATTTTAATTAATGATTGATTAATTAGCGTGCTTGGAAATTAAATATAATTGTGCCTCAAAATTTGTTTTGCTAGATATATTTGTATGTCAGCTCTCTTGCATGCTCGTAAATTTAAGGTTGATTAAAGTAATGTCTAAATATTAGATTTATCTGGTTGTGTGTGGTGAAAGGCCACTAATGATTGGTTGTTGTTTATTTATTTGTGTTCCATGAAAATGTTGAATCAATGATTGCTAATTCTTGCTTGCATTGAAGGGTCATGTTACGTGTGTCAGATTGGTGTTGTTGCGTTTGGTTGATTTGATGTTGTCTTTTAGCTTATTAGGCGTGGTCTTTCTTGTGTCAGGTGGGATGTAGACACCTCATTGTTCCTCAGAACAGTCCCTAGCCTTGAGACCTTGAATGGTCAAAATCGATGGGAACCTCAGCTTGAGTGTTGCTTATGTGTCCTGGAGGTCCTAACCATTGTAGGGTAGGACAAGTGGGTAGTCGTTTTTAGTTTCATCTGATTGGTTTTCATATGTTGCTTCCAGTTGCAAGATGTGCTAGTATACTAGGTCATTATGTTTGTCTGATGCCTGATTTGTGTGCATTGTGTTCATCGTCGAGTTGCATTTATTGATTGTTTATCGTTGTCACTTTTCTGCATAAAAAAAAATTAAAAAAAATTATTACACTTGTTATGCGTCGCATGTTGTTGTAACGACGAGGTTCGTTACATATGGTATCAGAGTCGGTTCTACCTGCATCTTGGGATCACTATGACTTCCCTTTATTATATACTTGATTATAAAATGTCTCTAATTAAATTAGTTTGTATTCATGGAAGTAATCATGGTTAGAGGACGCCACGGAGGAAGACGACGAGGTGCTATGGGAGGAGGCGTGATGACCCCAATAGCATCCACAAACTAGGGGTCTAACCCCCAGGGAGATGAATAGGTTTTCGAGTAGGAACATATAGTTGTGGGCGATGTAGTTGGGTTGATGAGGTCCTTTCAGAGGATGTCTGAGGCACTGATCATCCGTTTGGATAGAGATGAAACCAGGGTGCCAACACCTCCTGAGGGTCCACCCTGGTCGATACTGGTAGCATTCACCATGAACTTAAGAAGGTCAATTTTCTCGAGTTCTTTGGTGCCCTAGATAGCACAACCGCTGAGGCATGGTTGGAGAATATGGTGATGTGATTTGCCCTTCGCGACTATACCTCCAACATGAAGGTATGCATGATGGTATTTCAACTGAAAGGGAGTTCTCTTCTAAGGTGGAAGACTCTCCTTCCACAATTAAACATGTCTGTCGAAGACATGCCATGGGAACTGTTCGAAGAATAGTTATGGGAGAGGTATATATATGAGGAATTCATTGAGCATCAACTAAACGGGTTCAACACCTTGTGATAGGACAGTCGTATAGTGCTCAAGTACGAGGCCCATTTCATGGATCTTATTCGATATGCTATGCACCTAAATACCAAGAAAATTAAGGTCAACAAGTTCATGTTCAACCTTAATGTCAACATTCGTGTAAAGGTGAGGATTCTGATGCCTCAAACCTTGCATGATGTTGTTTAGAAGGCCCTCATAGTAGAGGAGGAGCTCATCAACAGGGGTCAGAGTAGGACTCTGGAAAGACTGAGAGGACTGAATATATCTGGTGTGCAGTAGCATCAAACACCAGTTAGGCATGCACTAGGGTATCGAGACACTCTGAAAGGATCCACCTTCACCACACCTCGATGACCATCATCTCAACAACAGACTCCTTACAGAGGACCATAGCACCATAAACAATGTTGAATGTAGCAACAACAGTTTAGGCTTGTTCAGTAGAATAGACTAGGGTTCCAAGCTGGTGGGTTGTTAGCTTCTACTTCAGGTACCATGAGTACTGGACTAAAGACATGGTGTTGGACATGTGGAGAGCCACATTACCAGTGTGAATGACCATTTGAGAGTACCAGAGCATCTGGATCTTCTAGATCCATTACCGTGGGAGATTTGGGAAAGGCCCATCAGATTCATGCAACAATGAATAACCACCAGGAAGAGCACCATTCAATGGTGCTCAAAACGTCAGGTACTATCACTGACCATACCCTTAGTATTTTGATAGATCTAGGTGCTACAGAGACTTTTATTGATGGTGCAACACTAAAAATAATTAAGGTAAAGGCAGTTGAACATGATGAGTTTAGATTTGTACAAATGGCTTCTGGAACCAAACAGAAGGTTGGAGGGAAGGTTATGGGTTGTAGCCTTAACCTAAAATATTTTTTCACTAAGGAAAGCCTGTACATGATCTAAGGGTCTTATGATGTCATGATCAGTATGGACTGGTTGGAATCACATGAGGCGATACTCAACTGTAATATGAAACGGTTGAGCTTGGTCGATGATGAGGGACAAAGATGCGTGATTGTAGATAGGAACCAAGGAGTTTCCCTAAGGTTCATCTCTTCCCTACAACTACGAAAGATAATGCACCAAGGATGCCATATTTATGTGATCCTTGCGTTAAACGAAAAATGCATGGTGGAAGGATTGGAAAACCTTCTGGTAGTATGAGAGTTTGTAGATGTCTTCCCAAAGGAGTTACTAGGGTTGTCGTCCGAGAGGGAATTGGAATTTACCATCGACCTAAAAATGGGAACTAAATCGATAGCAAGAACACCTTATCAGATGTCAACCCCAGAGTTACAAGAGTTGAAAATGCAACTAAAGGAGTTGTTGGACCTAGGACTTATACATCCAAGTGTGTCACTGTGGGGTGTGCATGTTATTTTCATACGAAATAAGGATGGTTCATGGAGACTCTACATTGAGTATTGTCAATTGAACAAGGCAAAAATCAAGAATCAATATCTGTTTCCAAGGATTGACGATCTGTTTGATTAGATGAAAGGTGCGACAGTGTTTTCGAAGATCGACTTGATATTGTGGTATAACCAGTTACAAATCAAGGAGGATGACATCCCTAAGAGATCCTTTAAGACAAGTTTTGGACATTACAAGTTTACTATTTTACCATTTGGATTGACGAACACCCCAGGGGTATTTATGAGTTTGATTAACGGGGTGTTCCGTGAATACTTGGACAGGTTCATCCAAGTATTCATTGACAATATTTTGATTTACTTTCGGATGATGGAGGAGCATGAATAACACTTGCGCATGGTACTACAGTGTCTAAAATAGAAAAAATTGTTTGGGAAGCTATCAAAATGCTCGTTTTATCAATAAAATATTCACTACTTACGACATGTCATCTCCGACGAAGGTATTGTTGTGGATCCAACAAAGGTCGAGGCTATTATGGAATATCTTTCACTGGAAAATGTCCCAGAAGTGTGTAGCTTCATGGGTTTGGCAGGATACTATCGACGGTTCACCGAGGGTTTTTCGAAGATAGAAAATTCGATTACGAAATTGTAGAAGAAGAACAAGAAGTTTGTTTGGACCGAGAATTGCATGCAAGAATTTCAGAGGCTCAAGGGATTGTTGATGAGAGTGTTGATACTAAAGGTAACTAACATGGATGATTACTTCTTAGTATGCACTGACGCATCCAAGGAAGGCTTAGGTGGTGTCTTGAAGCAATATGGTCGAGTGATCTCTTACATCTAGAGAAAGTTAAGAAGACATGAAGAGAATTATGCGACACATGATTTGGAGATGTTAGCCATTGTGTATACCTTGAGAGTATGGAGACATTACCTTAATGGACAAAAATTTGAACTAAAAATGGATCACTATGGTTTACAACACACCTTTACGCAGAGCGACTTGAATGCACGACAACGACATTGGTCGAAATTTCTTAGCGAATACAATTTCGAGATTACTTACATAAAAGGAACATTGAACAGAGTGGCAGATGTGTTGAGTCAGAGACCACACAAACTTTTGGTGATTCCTCTTCAAATGAATCTACATGAAAATATTCTAACTTTACAGTGCAATGATGACTGGTACAAAGAGGTCTAGGATTTTATCGGACAAAACACAATGATGGTACCAAAATTTGAGGGTTTTACTATGGAAAACGACAGATTATTGAGGTTCAATAATCAGATTTACATGTTTCCCAATGATGAGTTGAGGAGTTTGATCCTAAAGGAGGCTCATAAAGTAGTATACATGGCTCATCCTGAAGTCACGAAGATGAGGGCCGACCTTAAACCTTTATTCTTTTGGAAAGGAATGAAGGAAGACATAGTCAACTACGTTGCAAGATGTCTAGAATGTCAGTAGGTGAAGGCTGAACATAGACATTCGACAAGATTACTATAGCCACATGCCATTCCAGAATCTAAATGGGAGGTCATTTCAATGGATTTCATTGTTGGATTTCCACTGACAACAAGGAGACACAACTCTATTTTTGTGGCAGTTGACACTCTAATGAAGAGGGGGTGTATGTAACATCTCGCTCTTTCATACACTGATCAAACATATTCTTTGAGGACACTTGCATGCAAGTGATCTGGTTCGTTATACGATTGGCTATTTGCTTATTATTATGAGATGTTGTGGATCTGATGATATGATATTTTTTTTATATTTATATCGATAGGTGCTATTGACTAGTTCCTCCTGAATGTGCAGGACTTTGGATGTTAGAGTATGCCAATGGCATCGACGAATATCTTTGGACTCTGGATCGAGTCAGGGAGTGGACTGTTATGGGTTGAATGTTCTTGATATTACAAATGTGACATATGACTAGATATTATGATGTTGATTGTTCTCGCTGACACATTTTGTTGATTGATGCAGGCTGACGGTAGCTTGCTAACCAGACTCACATAGGAGTAAAGGGGTCATGCATGAAAACCAGAGACATCGAGAGAGAGGTGTGGCATCATCCCTACCACAACCTACTAGCACTCCTGTCGTGGCTCGAACTATAGGTTAAGGATTACCTATTTCAAGAGATCCATGATGTCGTGAGGGAAGACTATGACAGTCGCTCACGATGATTCTAAGGGGTGCACAATAAGGTAGGGTCCTTATTCCTTAGAGGCCCTTAGTCTCCCACAATATCACCTGATGGAATATTGACTCCAGGGGTTTGACGTCTACCAAATTCATTCAATAGGTGAGTGGCACTCTTGGAGCACATAGTGCATCTTGAAGGGCACATCGTGCAAATAAAATAGGAATGCAGACAAGTGGCACCCTTGGAGCACATAGTGCGTCCTGAAGGGCACGTTGCAATTTTAACTATGGTAATTTAATAAACCTAGTACCTAGAAAACTATGCCTCCTTAGGACCTGGTCAACCTTAAAATGAATTATGGTATGAGTGAAGTTTAATAAAAAAAATTCCCTTAAGAACTTTCCCCAAGCCTAGTGAATTTAAAACCTAGGTCTAAGTAGAATATGAGAACAAACAAAATGGGCTAAATGAACATGTCACAAGAATGGGGTAAAGAAAATTCAATCTTTAATAATTAAAGTAAATTTTTTTAATGAAGGTTTAATTATTAAAAGGGGTAAATGGTTGTTTTTGTCTAAATTTGTTAATTCTTAACTTATTTAAAGAAAAATGTAAACTTAAAGAAAAAGGGGAATGCCTAACTTAGTATGGAATCTAGCCTTTGGAAATTTATATTTGTGAACTGATATAGGCTTTAAGTAAGACATAATTCATTTAAGAAATGTAAGGGATTAAAGGGACACCGAGGAGCATTTTTAGGAATGCTTTTAGGTGGGTGAGGGAAACAGGAAAATTAATTAATTGATAAATTGATTTTCTGGTGAAACTAAGGGATCAGGTGACATGTGTGCGGGGGAGATTTTTCATAATTAAATTAATAAAAAATAATCAAATGAGGGTTTGGGAAACTAATCACTAAGGAAAATATATAAAAAGGATGTTTGAGGAGGAGTATGGATCACATCTGGTATGCGTAAGGTTATGTTGCCAGAATTTATCTTGACTGAATTTTTCTTGTGGGAGTTGGGATACCCAGCTCGGTTAACAAGTGGTAGCTCAACCTTGTGAGGTGAGCTGGGAGCTAGCATTCTTTGGTATTGTGTGTGTGGCCCCTTTTCATCTCAGGGGGCTTAGGGGGAAGAAGATTACCCCTAGCGTTGGCTGGGACGTACCAGTGAGGTCTCATCAATTATCCAACAGGAGATGGAAGGAGTGAAAGCGTGGGACAACCGAATAGGACTCGACACCATCGGTTATGGTATTCTACTGAGCTTAGCTTGCCATGATCTAGTTCCAGTATTTCACTATATTTTAATGCAAATGGTTCATTTATATGATTTCATATTCGATAACCGTGGATTAAAATTTCTATTAAATGTGATGTTGGATATTCTTCAATACAGTGTATAATCAATGAGTAGAATCATGTGTTAATTCAAAATTATTTTTGTTGAATTTTTTGTTAAAAGTGAGTTTATGATCATTCAATTTCCACGCAAAAGAGTTGTTGAAATTTTTGTTAAAAGTGAGGTTGTGTTCATTCAATTTCTATGCAAAATATTCGTTGAAATTTTAGTTAAAAATGAGATTGTGTTTATTCAGTTTTTGCGCAAAAGAGTTGTCATTGTTTCTCCCTCCTTGGTGCCATTGACTCCATGTGCCCAAGACTTGGATTAAGGTTTTGGTAGGTCTCTGTCATGGCCACAACCCTTCTTGTACCTTCTATTTTCAACCAGTGTGGAACCTTATGGATTTAACCAGGTTTACGTACTTTTTTTCACATCTGCCTATAGCCTACCCCTTTTGGGGTGATTGGGTACTTAGCAGTCGCCTTGCTAATTTTTTTGAATTTTCTTGCGATAGATTTCCTTTTTCCCTTGATGATTCCATTTTGTAGAGTCTGTGGACATTGTAAGACTTCCCAAAACCATCATTGACTTGAACTTGTTGAAGGCTTACCTTCAACAACTTGCACATGTATTGATTGAGTTGGAGTTGACGTAGATGTGGCACGAGGTTGTACTTCTCCACTATGACATCTTGTTTCAGTTTCATTTCTCTGAACTTTGGACCCAATTAAATCTTCAAGATCAACATACTATCCCATGGGTTCATGAATAGGACTCTTGAGTGATCACGAAGAGACTTTTCTCCTTTTTCTCTTCAAAACTGTAATTTTAAAGGCTTGATAATGCATTTCAAACTGTCGATTGTGTTTTTATAACCCTTTTTATTTACTATGATTCCAATAAGGAGGTTACGATGGTCCTGTGGGTGAATGGGAGTGTTATCGATATATCAATGTTGATGGAAACGAGATTCCTGGTTCTGGTGTGTATGGTGACCGAACCAAAAACCTTTTCCTCTGTTTTTGTAATCCCCTTCAAGTGTTGGATTAAAACTTTGGACTGCATATTGTTTTCATTCCCAGAGGTTGTCTCAATCTTCTCGTGGCTAGAATGATCCCATACCCAACCCTTTACCTACATTTTTTCTAATATTTTTAATGCAATTTAATGTTGGTATGTGTAACGTTTTCATTCTAGAGTTATTATCTTATTTTTTCTTGGCCATAATGCACACATGACCCAAACCTTTCCACCCATGAAGTGTTGGGGACTCACCCTCCTTACCTCGATTCCCTTGCAGTCGCCCCAATGATTAGGTCATTGCCTCTCTTCTTTTCCCCCATCCATAACATGTCTGGGACATCGACCCCGCATTTTACATATTCTGGGAGAAATTTAAATTGTAAATTGTGAACGGCCAACAACAGATTTTGTGGCATTATCATCGTTGTTAATTGTTTTGAATAGTGCCTTCTTTTACCCATAGAGTGGTAGCGATTTGTTTTGACAGAGAAATGGCAGGAATCGATTAAATATTCGTATATTTATAGTCATTTTAATAACAACGATGACTTTGGTAAATTTATGCTTGTGAAATTATTTTTTTAGTGGCGGTTTCCCTTTTTGTATTCTGCAGTTTCTAAGTAATTAGTTTCCATGGCAATTTTATATAAGAGATTTATTGTTGTAATGATGGATGCAGTGATGATAACTATGATTAACACAACTTCCGTGCCCATTTTAATTGTGATATAAAAGTTATATAATATTTTAATAAAGATTAACAATTTTGGTCATTTAATAGTTGGCATCAACCTTAATAGTTATAGTTCAATTATGTTATAACTTTTTATTGGATGTAATTACGGTTGTTGCAATTAATTCCATACACATCAATTGAGTTGATGTGAACCTTATAATTCTAGGGATGTTGTTACAACATTTAAACAAACAGTTCATGAATTTATTACATTGTGTCCTAGCGTTATGCTGTAAACTAAATAGTGTTTTACCATCATGCAAGTCTAATATTTAGAAGAGAACTTCCTTCCAACTCTAATTGTGGTAAGACTAATTGTTTATCACTTTAATAAACTGTGATCTATCTTTAAGTTTTAATTAAATTTCATTTTATGATTGTACAATCCTTATATTTCCTTGATGTATAACGATGTTTCACACAAACTCTTAATGATAAAACTCATGTACAAGAATGTAATGACTCATAAATGCAAGGATTATCGTGATGTAGGAAGTTAATGGTGTATGATGTAAATGTGTTAATGGAGAATAAACTCTATGATTGCAGAAGTTAGAAGGATTCATAACAAGAAGTAGTTTTATTAGTCAATTCTTTATTAAATTGCCAAGATGAATAATTGTAGATATTGTTTACATTGACTTGATGGATGTGAGATTACATGAGAGACTTTGGAATGTGTATAACTTGTCATGCCTCAGATTTTATTTTAATTAATGATTGACTAATTAGCGCGCCTGGAAATTAAATAGAATTGCGCCTCAAATTTTTTTTTGCTAGATAGATTTGTATGTCATCTCTCTTATGCACTTGTAAATTTAAGGTTGATTAAAGTAATGTCTAAATATTAGATTTATCTAGTTGTGAACGGTGAAAGACCACTAATGATCAGTTGTTGTTTATTTTTTTGTGCACCATACAAATGTTGAATCAATGATTGCTAATTCTCTCTCGCATTGAAGGTTAGTGTTATGTGTGTCGGTTTGGTGTTGTTGCATTTGGTTGATTTGATGTTGTATTTTAGCTTAGTAGGAGTGGTCTTTCTTGCATCGAGTGGGATGTAGACACCTCCTTGTTCCTCAGAACAGTCGCCAGTATTAAGACCTTAAATGGTCAAAATCGATGGGAACCTTGGCTTGAGTGTTTATTATGTGTACTAGAGGTCCTAACCATTGCAAGGTAGGACAAGCGGGTAGTCATTTTTAGTTTCGTCTGATTGGTTGTTGTATGTTTCTTCCAATTGCATGTGCTAGTATGCCAGGTCGTTATGTTTGTATGATTCCTAATTTGCATGCATTGTGTTCGTCATCGAGTTGTGTTGATTAATTTTTTATCGTTGTCACTTTGTTTCATATATATATATATTGCACTTGTTATGGGTTGCATGTTGTCGTAATGGCAGGGTTCGTTACAATTAGATAGTCTACAAATATTTGAAGGGAGGTTATGAGATGGGTCTCCTTGAATTATAACATGAGTTGCTGCAACAAGTACATAGTTCATTTATGTACGTGTAACATCCCTCTCTTGCGCGCACTGAGCGAACTTATTATTTGAGGACACTTGCTTGCAAGTGATCCAGATTATTATACTATTAGGCGTTTGATTATGATTATGAGGCATTATGGATATGATGACATGTTATTTTGCTGTATTGACATAGACAGGTGCTATTGACTTGGTTCTCCTGAGTGTGTAGGATTTTGGACCTCAAGGATGTAGAGGCATCAATGAAAACCCTTGGACTCCGGATCGAGTTAGGGAGTGGACTATTGGGGTTTGATTGTTGTATATATGACATATGTGCATCTGATTAGATGTTATGATTATGGATCGTATTTCTGACATGATTCATTGATGATGTAGGCTGACGATAGCTTGTCAACCGGACTCACATGTGGAGTAGAGGGGTCACGCATGACTACCCGATATGTTGAGGGAGAGGTCTGGACAACAGTCCTGCCACAACCTACTTAGCAGTCCTGTCGTGGCTCGAATTGTAGGTTAATGATTACCTAGTTTGAGAAGACCCATGATGCCATGAGGGTAGACTGCGACAATCTCTCACGATGATTCTAAGGGGCACGCAATAAGGCAGGGGCCTTATTCAAAATTACTAACTTCAATAGTGTCGCAAGTTTCGCCATTACAAGTGTTGTAAGTGTCACATCTTGTCCACAAGTGTTGCATATTGAACACAAGTGACAAAAACATCATATTTCCATATTTTCCTTTGTCGTGCCTCTAACGACATTATAAGGACACTTCAGACATCTCAAAGACTGGTTTTGAAGAGGAGAAATCACTTGACAAGGAGTAGAAGCCTTTTACCATTGAAAAAACTACTTAAAAATGATTTTTGGAAGGCAACGCTCCCCTACCCATTGTCAGGGAGCACCGATGCTCCCTAGCCTTCTTTGGGGGAGCGTTGAAACACTCTGTGCACCATTTTGGGGGAGCACTACCCTTCCTGAGCGAATTTTGGTTTGTTGAGATAAATCAAGGAAGAATCCCCTCAATCTCTGAAGTTGGTTGGATTTGAATATGAGTTCAAGGCATGATCTTAGGGAATATCCACAACTAAAGGAGAGGAATACTCAACTTATCCCAAAGATCTCTCAAGTGGTTGGGCCTCTCCAAGCTTATATAAGGAGGCCTTCTCATGGTGAACATGACATGAAAAGATTGGAGGTATGAAACCTATGATATCATAGGCAACATACAGTACATGGATGGAGATCGAGAATTACACCAAACTTATGATCCCATACGTGAGATGCCATTGAATCATAATCAATGTAGATTAATTGAGCAAAGGGGTTGGACAAGGAGAGATGGAAGAACCTATTGCACCTTCATCAGAGGATTGTAAGTACTCTTCATTGTTCTCATTAATATACATACATGCTTGGCCTGTTTCTTTAAAGTTTATGTTTGTTCCACATGAACTTGTCTTTAGTAGATAGATCTGTATTTGAGATAATCTCAGTAGAATAGGAAGCTTGTTGTATCCTTTTTTTTTCTACAGGACCTATCGAGGAGCTTAGGATCGAAACTCAACTTGGACTTTGCGAGGACAAACGTCGTTGACAAGGTACACATTTTTCTTCTTCCTCTTCATTCATTAGCTTAATTATATCTAAAAGGATGTCAGTGACCAATGATATCACCCTTTCTGTCTTGGTTTTAGGGGTCTAGATACCAAGAGGGAATCCGCTTGTCCGCAAGAGGATTGACCTGTAACAGAAATTGGCGATTCCACTGGGGAGAAGCTTTGATTTTTTTTTCCCTTCCTAGATCTTGTTTTGGATCTTTTCCCACTTCTTGACCTTCTCCATACTGTCTTTGATTCTTAGATATGATTGTTTGGCTCTTGATTTCATCACCTTCAAGTTGATTGACCGAGTTTGCTTGATTTTTTTACTTTTTGGGCATTTTTTCTGAATTTTTAGAGGCCAGCGCCCCCTACCCTTGTTATCAGAGCGCTAGTTCTCCCTATTGGTCTCACACAGAGCATTTGAATGCTCTAGTGCCCCTTACACCAAAGAGATTCCCCTTTTCTATGAAAAATCCTCTAGGGTTTCTTTCTCTAAGGTTCAATTTTTTCTTTTGGCACTTGCTTAGATTCTTATCATCTCAGTACATCCTTATCTTGGCCTTCAACACTCTGCTTTCTAAGAATTGATCACCTTTTGTTTTGAATTTTGACATTTTTCTTCCTTACCTTGAAGTCACTCTTTGTCTTTGACGATTTAGAATCAATTTGTTGTTTTCTTCTCATTTATCTGACTGAGTGAAAACTTTTGTAAGGAGTTTCAAGGGTCTTTTTAATTTTCCTTTTGATATTTGAGGTCATTTTCCCAAGCAATTAAGTTTTGAGTGGTTTCTCTATTATTCCTATCTTTTCTTGGATTCTTCTTCACATTTTATTCTCTTCCTTGAATGCTTGCATTTAAAGTAGCGAAATTGCATGTTTTTTGACATTTTGGGACATTGTGCATCTGAAATGATGAATGTTTTCTCCTTCTCGTAGCATAGTTTTCATAGAAATGAAAAGTTTGCATATTCATCTCTTTTCATAACTTTCGAGTCAGTCAAAACACCATTTTGTCCACGCCATTTTTCCTTTGAGTAACGACAGCCTTAAAAATCAAGCGTTAAACTAAAATTGATTAGACATCTTTTCTTTTTTATGGTAGCAAACCTACATTATATTAGTTGTAGGGATTTGGAATAGGTGTGAAATATAACTTTCCAAAGCTGCAAACAAACATAGGATCTTGTGTTAGGGAGTAGTGAAATCCAATTGCTGCATTTTGTCCTGGGAAGCCCTTCTCACACAAGGGTCAATCACGAGGTTGCATTAAGACTAGCAGAGTTACTCACCCTGCTTTTTTGGTTTTGGTGTAGAGATTGTGCGTATTATGGGGGTTTATTGAAGGTGTACCCACAATGATGAGTGGAAGCCTTTCAAGTTGATTTCGGGCTAGATACCCTGCCCTTGCGCCTAGATCAGATTCCACAATGATGAGTGGAAGCTCAAGTTGATACTTCGCTAGATACCCCTCGCCTCTCATGCTTTAGATCAGATTGTCGACCGTTTCAGCATCATTGTTGTAGTTGCAAATCTCTTTATACCATTCTTTAGGTGGCGTAGTTGGTAACCTTAGTGGCCTATCTCTTTAGGGTATTTACACAAGGTGACTATGGAGGGGAAAGTCTTCACGGTACCTGGAATGGACGTTGTCTAGACTCACTCGGACTCCTTGGAGGGTATACCCACGATTATGTGTGGAAGCTTGCACCAGGGTGTAAGTCTGTTAAGCAGGTCATCAATGTAACTTTTCCACCCTCTCTATCTCATCCCCTTCTTAATTTGTTCCCGCGACGTTGAATTTCATCACCAACTAGTGTGCTGATTATGAGAAGGTTTTTGTATGCTTGCTTGCTTACTGGATTTTTAACGTGTGTTGTTCGTTCTCCCTAGCATAATATAGGTTGGATTTTTATTTTTTATGGCATCAGTTCCCAGAATAACCAATGAAGGAACCCCTTTTCTAGGGGAACCCTTTGTTTTTCCTTCTTACAGAAACGTTGGTCCTCCTTACATTGCTACTTTGATCCTTCCAGGTCTCACAATTGGGTTACTGGTATGGTTTTTTCCACTCCGGTCATATCAAATGCAAGTGCTTTAGATGTAAGCACACCTCCCACACATCAAACTCATGTCAACCTTTCTCCTTCTTCACCCGTCAGGTCTCCTTCCATTTCTCCTTCTTCGCCTAGTGAAAGCTCTCAAGCGAGTAGCTAGATTTATAAGAAGAAGAAGAAACATAAATATAAGAAGAAGAAGAACCAGAAAGGAACCAAGCCTCCAACTACATCAAATGTTGGATATAAGCAACCAACTACTATTAATAGTACTGGGAGTGTTGATAAGGTAGATAAGGTTAACATGAAGAATCTAAAACCCAAATTCCCTTGCAGTCTTTGTAAGGGTGACCATTTTATGAGGGATTGCCTTGGTATTCCCAAGGTATTATAAATGTGTTCTTCCATGTCATCAGCCCCTGCTGGTCATGCCAGTGATACCCTGTCAACTAGTGATGTTAAGGTTGGTAAGAATAAGAAAATTGTCAAATTCCCTTGTATGTTATGCAAAGGTGATCATTATTCTCACCTTTGTCCTTGTATGGATGAGGCTTCTTCTCTTTTGGAGAAACTTCAACTTCCAAAAGGTTATCGTAATCTTTCTCCTAACCCATCATTAGTTGATGGAATGGTCAATCTGGTTGATAAGGTGGTCAATCTAGTTTCATCCTCGGTTGAACCACTCACCATTTCTGTCATTGATCAGACCCACTTTTCATCTAGAAAGTGAAACCCAAGTAGTTGACCCAGTCCCGTCATTGGTCAGTCCCACCCTTCCTCTGAAGAGTGTCAAAGTGGTCGACTTGAATCCACCATCGGTCGATTCCATTCCTCCTTTGAGAAGTGTCAAAGTGGTTTCTCTGGTGAATTCATCGTTCAATCCCACTCTTCCTTTGACAAGTGCCAAAGTGGTTGCTCCGATGACTTCATCGGTTAATACCACTCCTCCTCTGATGAGTACCAAAGTGGTTTCTTCGATTAAATCATCAGTAAATCCCACTCTTCCTATGACAAATGCCAAAGTGATTTCTCTGGTAAGATCATCGGTCAATCCCACTCTTCCTCTGAAGAGTGCCAAGGTGGTTGATTTGATCTCATCATCAATCGATCCTACTCTCTCATTAGAGAGTAAACCCAATTCTCCCCACGTTTTTCTCGTTGAAATAGGATCTACCATGCCGGGGGGCATTCCTTCTTCTTCTGCGCAAACCCTTCCAAGTAATGAGGCCATCCTTTTTGATTGGGGTGTTCTAACTGGACCTCGTCCTCCCTCTCACATTATTTTCAAGATTCTGGTAAATGTTTGTGGTCGGTATGTTCCTCATACGCTGATAGAAGAAGGTTCATTCGTTAGCATTTTGTCCTCTATTTCTTGGAAAGATTTGGGTTATCCTAATCTTGTGTCAGTTTCACAGACTTTGTTCACTTTAAACAGAAGAACCAGTCACCCTTTATGGATCCTTCCTCAGTTTTCGGTAACTTTGGGAGGGAAAAAAATATTTATTGATGTTATGGTAGTCCAAGACCCCTTGTATTTCGATTTACTCCTTAGGCGAGATTGTGTCTGCCATGAAATTTATTGTGTCCACTCTCTTTTGTGTGATATCTTTCCCGCATGATGGAAGAATGGTGACTATTGATCAACTTTCGTTTATTGGCCCTGAATTGACCATCAACTCAATGACCTCCCTAACTGGGTCTTATATGTAGATGGTATCACCCCTACCACAGGTCAATAATGTGGCGCTGTCTCCCATGACTTCAACTTTCGATGATTTGGATATGGTAGTTGACATGGTGATATCTTCACTAGGGCTATTGGAGTCTGATCTCCTTACCCCTGGCGAGACCCTCGACATGTGTTCCTTTCGGAGAATTCTTCATCCATCTAGTGAATATCTCTTGGAAGCCATGATCGAGTTTTGTCCCTTGACATGTTTTCCTTCCAGAGAATTATCCTCTTGGAAGCCATGATCAAGAAGAGTTCACGAGCATAGTTTCCCTCTCTGTGGAAAGCTCGTTAAAAAATGAAACAGAGGCTACGATCATAGTTTCCCTCTCTATGGAAAGCTCGTTAAAAAATGAAACAGAGGCTACAAGCATAGTTTCTCTTCTTTGTGGCAAGCTCGTTAAAAATGTGAAACAGAGGCCTCGAGCATAGTTTTCGTCTCTGTAGCAAGCTCATTAAAAAATGAAACATAAATATGGAGATTGAACCTAGAGCCCTGAGCATAGTTCTTTTCTTGTGTCAAGCTCGTTAAAAAATGAAACAGTCACCTCTCTTGTCAGGTCGAGTCTTTTGCTAGATCTCGTAGATGTCAAGTTGAGTCTTTCGTTAGGTCTCATATTTGAACCTTCATTTCATCCACCCTTATCCTTTTTCTCCATCTAGTACAAAAATTGGTGACAACCTCAAAGTTGGTGAATGAATTGAAGCTTGGGGGGGCATTTCTCCAGCCTTTGATGATCATTCTGGAGTTAAGCCACTAGATTTTCAAGATGGGGGCATACCAAGCTTAGTATTTGTTCCTTCTTGTGCTCGTAAATACATGAGAATGAAACTGGGTAAAATTTTATCTTTTTTTTCAGACCCACATGGATGCATGAAAAAGGAACCCCTTGGAGTCATCCTTAAGATCTTTTCAGACTCTCTAAACATGAAAATATTTTCGAGTGATCTTGCTTTCTTTCCCACTCGTTAAAAGGTTTGAAAGGGCATCTTTCGAGTGATAATTTATCTCTTTTTTGGCCTCATGAGACTAATATTACGAAAAAGGACCACATTGGAGTCGTCTTTAAGTCATTTTCAGATTCTATGAATATGAAAAACAACCAAGTTTACCTTCTCTGGACTCATTAAATGATCATACATTGAAGGGCCCATACGGGATCGAACCCTTACTTCTTCCAATTCATTAAAAAAAGGAAGAGGGACTTACCGAAGGTGAGTTATATCAAGCATGTGTTACCCTCCTCGAGCTCGTTAAACCAAAAAGAGGTACTCGTCTATCTGGATGGGGGAAAAAATTGAAAGATGGAAGCCAAGCAATTTTTGAGAACTTTACTAGTGACTTTACAGTCACCCTTGAACACAACATTTTATCTTTGCATGCATTTCAATATACTGAACCTCTGCATTGAACCAATCCTTTGAGTTTCCTTACTCCTTTGGGTCACCCGACGTAAGTCATAGTATCCATTGCATTATCAAGTTTTGGTCCCTGTCAAGTTTCTGCTATCATGCCTCGGTGTTCAAGGGAAGTATCTGGCTCGAGAGTCAGCCATCACAAATATCTTGTTTCAATACCTGTGTCAGTCCATGTTCATTTGATCCACCAATTACATCTCTTTGTCTACTTCATGTCATTGATGGGGGATACATCAAGGCCCTCCTACGATGAGTCTATTCCTGTCGACCTCAACACATCATCCAGGAACTAGACTTAGAAACCAGTTAGTACTTTGGGACCTGCATGCCTCAATGGCAGGCCTCCTCACATCCGACAATAGGTTTACATCATTGACCTCTGATCAGATGATTCTATGGATGTTCAACTTTAGCTCATCTATTCACATTCGCTGAAATGTACTAGGGTACCTTGGGAATCATTGACATCAATGGTGATTTCCATCACACTTGTTAACAATTTACATCATTGATCGGTAATCAAGTGGTTTCTTCCATGTTCGACATCAGGACATGTATTCACATGGTTAGATTCATACTACATAGGGATTGGTAAGAAGACCCTGGGTTGATTCATTCACTCTGATATATACTTTACCGAGGTTGCGATGGAGTTTCTCTTGAATATTGACACATATACTGTCACATAGATCCACTTTGTATTGGTCTGTGGCTATGTCTTGTCATCTCATAGATCCACAGTGTATTTTTTGTGGCTATGATCAGTTCATGTCATGGAAGTATAGATCCATGTTCTATGTTTAGTGGCTATACCTTTTTTTCAATATAATTAAGGATCCCCAGTGTATTCTATGGCGGCCATACCTGAAAATGTCTTTATCACTCAAGCATAGGTATGCCTGCCTTGGGTTTGACACGTGTCATAATATTTGTTTGATAGTTGTGTGCAACTTTTTCCCGCCTCTCTGCATTCATACCCTTGCTCGAAAAATTATACAAAGTACTTCAGTCATCATCGTCTTCTGACTTCACACTTTGGGGTGTAATCTGCTACACATCAAAATTACTCACTTTAATAGTGTCACAAGTGTCGTCATTACAAGTGTTGTAAGTGTCACATCTTGTCCGCAAGTGTTGCATCTTGACCATAAGTGTCACAAACACCATACTGCCATATTGTCTATGTCATGCCTCTAACGACATTATAAGGACACTTAAGACACCTCAAAGACTATTTTTGAAGAGGAGAAATCACTTGACAAGGAGTACAAGCCTTTTGCCACTGAAAAAACTACTTAAAAATGATTTTTGGAAGGCAACGCTCCCGTACCCACTATCAGGGAGTGTCAACGCTCCCTAGAATTCTTTGGGGGAGAATTGAAATGCTTTGTGCACCCTTTTGGGGGAGCGCTACCCTTCCTGAGTGAATTTTGGTTTGTTGAGATAAATTAGGGAAGAATCCCCTCAATCTCCGAAGTTGGTTGGATTCGAATATGAGTTCAAGGCATGATCTTAGGGAATATCCACAATTGAAGGATAGGAATCCTCAACTTATCCCAAAGATCTCTCAAGTGGTTGGGTGCCTCCAAGATTATATAAGGAGGCCTTTTCATGGTGAACATGACATGAAAGGATTGGAGGTATGAAACCTATGATCTCATAGGCAACATACAGTACATGGATGGATATTGAGAATTACACCAAATTTATGATCCCATAAGTGAGATGCCATTGAAGCATAATCAATGTATATTACTTGAACAAAGTTGTTGGACAAGGAGAGCTAGAAGAAGCTATTGCACCTTCATCAGAGGATTGTAAGTAGTCTTCATTTTCTCTCATTAATATACATACATGCTTGGCCTGTTTCTTTCAAGTTTATGTTTGTTCCATATGAACTTGTCTTCAGTAGATAGATCTGTATTTGAGCTAATCTTAGTAGAATAGGAATCTTTTTGTATCCTTGTTTGTTCTATAGGACCTATCGAGGCGCTTAGGATTGAAACTCAACTTGGACTTTGTGAGGAAAAAACATCGTTAACAAGGCATACATTTTTCTTCTTCCTCTTCATTCATTAGCTTAATTAGATCTAAAAGGATGTCAGTGACCAATGATAACACCCTTTTTGTATTGGTTTTAGGGGTCTAGATACTAAGAGGGAATCTGCTTGTCTGTAGGAGGATTCACCTGTAACACACGCACAACTACCCGAGACGTTGAGGGAGAGTTGTGGACAGTAGCCCTGCCAAAGCCTACTAGAAGTCCCACCATGGCTCGAACTATAGGTTAACGATTACCTAGTTTGAGAAGACCCACGATGCCATGAGGGCAGATTGCGACAGTCACTCACGATGATTCTAAGGGGTGCACAATAAGGCAGAGGCGTTATTCCTTATAGGCCCTTAGTCTCCCACAAGATCACATGGTAGAGTATTGACTCCAGGGGTTTTTGATGTCTACCAAGTTAGTCAAGAGGCGATTGACACCCTTGGAGAACGTAGTGTGTCCTAAAGGGCACGTTGCGCAAGAAAAACAAAAAGAGGCAAGTGATATCCTTGGAGCATGTAGTGCGTCCTGAAGGGCACGTCGCACAAGGGAAACTGAATGAGGCGAGTGGCACCCTTGGAGTACCTAGTGCGTCCTAAAGGGCACATCGCGTTGTTAACTAATAAGTGAATAAACCTAGATGGCCTTAGAATGAATGATGTGATGAGAAATATTTAAAAACAATTTCCCTGATAAAAATGTCGCCCAGCCTAGGAAATTAAAATCTAGGTCTAAGTGATACTTGTGGTAAAAGAAAAATAATAATATAATCATAATTAAACATATGACGAGAAGGGGGTAAGAAATTCAATTAATTTATTAAAATCAAATTATTTTGGGGAATTAAAATGTTAAAAAAGGGGGGGGGGGCAATGATTGTTTTTCTACATAGGCTAAATAAATTTTAGTAATTAAAAAGAAAAAGGGGTAAAAGGTAATTTTTCTACAATGCTAATTTGAGTTTTAGATAAAAATGGAAAAGAGGGAAACTTAAAAGAAATAGGAAACTAAGGGAAAAAGTGGAAACATAAATAAAAAGGGAAACATAAGGAAAAAGCAGAAATGACTAGCTTAGTAAGGAATCTTTCCTTTAAGAACTTTCTAAATTGAACTCAACTAGGAATTTAGTAAGGGCGTAAGTCATTAAAATGTGTAAGGGAATATGGGGACACCTAGGAGTGATACTAGGAATGATTTTAGGTGGGTGAGGGAAATAGGAGTAATTAAATAATTAATGAAATTAATTTCTAGTGCTACAAAGGGGATGGGTGACATGTGTACGTGGAGGATTTTTCTGAATTAAATTATTGAACAATAAATTAAAAGGAATTTTGGGAAGGAAATCACTTAGAAACTCTATATAAAGGAGGGAGGAGGAGGAGGATGGATCTCTTATTGGATGCGTAATGTTACGCTGAATTTTTTTTGACTTGACTGACTTATCTTGTGGGAGTTGGGATACCCATATCGGTGACGAGTGGTATCTCAGCCTTGCGAGGCAAGATGGGAGCTAGTTGTTCTTTGGTTTAGTGTGTGTGACCCCTTTGTGGATCGAGGGGATAAGGGGGAAGAATAGTACCCCTAGCATTGGTTGGGAGGTACCGGTGAGGTCACAACAGTCGACAAGCGAGAGCGGGACGGAGCACGCAGGACAACAACTCAGAGCTGTCACCTTGGGATATGATACACATGCTTTTATTTTTCATGGTATATCTCTATTGATCTTGTGCTTTCATTTCTGCACTTTTATTGTGTAAATAAAAGTGTTTTACTTAGTGTCTTTAATCAAGAACTTAAAATCATCATAGATTTATGCTCGCTGCATCGATTTGGTATCCTTGGCCACCAATCCTTGATTTCTTGACTGTTCTGTTTGTTTTATTGATCATTTGAAGAGTTTGCACTTTATCTTTCATCCTTATCCCTAGATTATGAATCCATGCCTGAGCAGTCGACCAGGAGTCGGATCGATGATCGTCACTTTGGTGTTAATAGACCTATGGATCCTAATGCCCTGCTTTTTTGTGCGTGGCTGAAGAGCAAAGGATAGTGTTGCCTAACTGTCTACCCTTGTTGATTGTTCCTGTTTGAGTGATTGTCTTGCACCTTTGTAATATACCAGATATAGAAAGTATGCAGAACATAAATAAGATGCTATAAATGGAAGAATAACAGTAATATAACCAACATAATCTCCACGATAACACATAAATGATATAAGAATAACAACAGAAATAACACTTTGATTCAGAAAGAAATGTTCATAGGCCTCTTTGAGGGGGAAACCTCTAGTTGAGTAGCGCTCTGTTACAATAATCTCCAAGCTAGGGTTTTCATACCCTTGACCCTTATTTATACTAAATATGTCTATCAAGAGAAGCATCTAGAGGAAGATCCTTCTAGAAGCAGAAGCTTCTATTAGGTCTTCTTACATCCG